>JASANA010008509.1:0-15954 GCA_030248095.1 Ptycholaimellus sp. GST1_10
GTTTTCCACTGTACCAAGTTTTCAACTGTACCAAGTTTTCCCTGTACCAAGTTTTCCTGTTACCCAAATAGCCCCCCAGAAGGGGTAGTTTTCTTTTCCCCAGGAAGGGATAGTTTTCGGCTGATGTCTGCTTCCCCCCAGAGTTTTCCCCGGACTTTGGATGAAAAAAATGAGGAGCAACTGAAAGAAAATCGTTGACTGCCATGAAGAGCATGAGTTTGTAGGTAGCGCGTTGGCGAAACTTCCACTGCCACATGACGCAGACGCATAGTGAGTATGGGATTAAGTACACAAATGCCTGCATTCCTCAGCTGTACGGATTAGTATGGTTCATTTGCCAAACAACCTGCGCTAAATAGTAATAGCCAATGCCATTTTGCCAATCTTTGGTCCTGTCATCACTCATAAGTGGGTGAAGCGCTTCTGTGAAAGCCTTTTCTAACAAAATGAAGAGTATGAAGGGTTTTCGCAAAGTAGAGTTCGACAGTAACGTCCTCCTTTTGTCTGAGCGATTGCAGGCTTTACCTCTTGAACAAATTGCTGAGAGTTGCGCGGGTAATCAAGTCGGCTTACGTCTTTTCAATATTTAAGTATAGCAGTTGCTCCAGTAATTAATCTATATTTTCCTTTCTTCTGTCCAACACCGCCGAGGGGCAATCAGCTCGGGCTAGGGACAATCTGCAATGTATCAGCTCCGGCTTGATTCACCAATATCCAAAATATACATATCGGGAAAAAGAGTGTTGAATTGAAAGTAGAGTCAGAAGGGAATCCTGCACATGCTGGAGCGCAATCACGGATAAAAGAGGCCGGAATTTTCAGGAGTCCAGCTTGAAGGATGCTTGTACATAATGACCATCTGCCTGTAAGGATGCTTGTAGGATCTGGTTGACGTTCATCTTTGTCATCTGCTAATTACTCCACTAAATGGTTGAAAATATGTAAATGATTGAAGGTAAATGATTGAAGGCGGTGGAAAGCAAAAGCGAGAGGAGGCCAATCATCATCAACAATCATCATCAACAATCATCATCAACAATCATCATCAACAATCATCAACAATCATCAACAATCATCAACATGGACAATCAGCTTCTGGAGTTTGAGAGAGGCTGCCCGTAAGGGTCAAGAAAAATATTTACTCTAATTTTCTTTATAGATTGGGTATAATGTGGAATACTTGGCCCTGAAACCATTTTCAAAACTTCTGCTATCCATTCGAGAGAGATAGGAGCATTTTTGCGAAATGAAGTCCAAAAGTGGCCCAAAATTGAGGCTGGCGTCCTGGTGGAAAGAAGAACTCTGAAAGCAGTACATTTACTCAAATTTCCTGACCGGAGCGCTGGGCAATTAAGGCCTGCTTATACTTTTACCCCATGTTTCATCCATCTCTCTGCATGTTTATCTGCTACCATTGGCAAGCCAAAGTGAAACCCTTTTCTCCACACAAATTTGATTTCCCTGAGTTCCGTTTTTTAGGGTTTAGGAAGAACGAATTACATTTGTTGAGACAACTCAGATAAAAGAATGTCAGAGGTTCTAAAGTCAGACTCAGCACATGTCATTGCACTGGCTAAGAGTCTAGACTATTTTTTGCACCTGGTGTCTTCAATGCGGCAAAGGTGCTTTCCATCTTGTGCTAAACGTGAAATAACGCGGTTTGAGCTTTGGCACGGCTTGACTAGCAGGCTGAAGACAAAGGATTTACAATTTTCCTATAGTTTGCTTTCTTGAAAAAAATCATTTCCAACTTTATGGAAGAAATGAATAGAACAAATGCAACTGGGGTAGGGATTGTGTCGCTCGAATTTGCACATGATACGACGCTCTTCGTTCTCAGCACTGTCGCCGTCTTGGGTTTTGTCAGACTGAGAGCTTTCAATTAGGACAAAAATATTTCATTCATTTCTAATTAAATGATTGTCCCAAACTTATAGATTGTTATTGAGGCAACGCGTGCATCCTATGGGTAGCTTATCGTTATCAAGAAATGCGGAAACAGGAAGCCACCCTCGTCATTGTTTGCCTGGCCATCGCCGATTTTAACCACGGTTAGGCTGTCATTATGATAAATATGCCTATTTTTCGATGACAGCGTCTATCCCACCATTTCACCATATGTTTACCTACACCCGCAATTTCTCAGCAGCAAAGTTGCAGGCGTTTCTTGCATGCTGATGGCAGGCAAACGTATCCTAGCCGCTTTGAAAGGCTCGACCGATAACTCCATCGCCTTTTGCCTTCTCATCATCGAAGTTCACTTGCTCCATCGATTATCTTAGCTGAACAAAACCTAAAATATCTTTAATCTAAGAAATGTGGAAGCAACAAATAACTCTATATCTGGTACCATCGGCAAGCCCAATCTGGATCTCTTTTCTCCAAAAATTGAAAATGCCTCGAGTAAAAATCCAAAGAAATAAAATTACTGCTTGTGGAATCTGCTGCTTGGACAGTTGCATTTTGTTTTGGGGTGTGCAGTTCAGGGTCTCAGATGATGATGCAGATGACGCAGCAGATTCCACAAGGAGTTTTTTTACTTCCTTGACTTTTTACTCAAGGAATTTTCAATTTTTGGAGAAAAGAGATCCAGATTGGGCTTGCAGATGGTACCAGATATTTCTTCCACTTTTGATATAGTATAAAAAGAAAACATATAAAAAGGAAAAACATAGAATTGGAAAGGATTAGAACTCACATTCATTGTGTTGGGTCCATCAGACCACTTGGCCACAAGCCCCATAATTTAGGCCATCTACTTTATTTATTGTACATCCGATCTTATTTACCTGGCCGAGTGTACCCTTTACTGATGGCCAATTGAATACATACCTTCGTCCATTGAATAGATGCGGAGGAGGAGAAGAAGAAGGAGGAGTTCGGAGTTCGGACAAATGGTTTCTGGCGATTTTCTCAAAATGTCTGAAGCATTTTGGCGATTTCTCATGAGTTTTGGTCAATTCGAGGACGCTCTTTCCAATTAAAAAGGAACTAGAACGACTGGATGTTTCTGTAAAGCACAAAGGCCTTATTGATTTTAAGATCTAGCAATAACCTTGAAAACTTACACCTGGATCAAAAAAGTAGGGCTGGGCGCTGTTGATTCGCCTTGCTCCCTCACGCTAGCCCAATTTACATCTGCAGCCTTTCCTGGTGACAACTTTCTGGACGCAATGGGGGATTCTGGGTATTGCTGCGGACCGTCTATGGGCCTTGGCAGCTCCCAGTCACTACCTCTCTGCTAATCGTACAAGGATCACGCTGCTTTTGGCCTCTCTTGCTGCTCTATTGGGCTTAGTGGAGTTAGCATTCTCGTTTAGCATGAATATCAATAACAGCTATCTTTCACTAATCAATATGTTTGCACTTTGTGAAAAGCTTTGTATGTTACGTCATTGGAATTTATACGTTATGTACTTCATGGCTATGGAGTGGGAGGTAGTTTTTCGAGTAAAGTTTCAATATTGAAAGAGGAGCAACGTCAATGACTGGGCTGGACGTTGAAAAACGGACGGGAGCACGCTGCATCGGGCCAATGATGGGCCTGCCAGCATTCTGGCAGCTCTTCTTTCGCGTTAAGATGCTCGCCAACGGTTCTCCCAGCAAGCAAAACTTTTTCTCTACGCTTCCTTCAGCTGTAGGCACTCTGGTGATGGCCGTTTACGCAACTATGCTCTTCCTTCTTCTCCGCGGCAGCTTTCAGAGCCTCAACGCGGCTGCCAGGATTAGAGCCGTTTGCCACCAATTCTTTATCATTGCCAGATTTACCTTGCTTCTTAGTCAGCAGAGATGGGGTCTCTAGCTGGAGTAAGCTGGAGTAAAGTGCTGCGGAGTTGCAGAAGAAGGTGACAGGAACTCTGCTGCCCGTGCTGGCAGGCTATGTCATTTTCTCCTTCCTGCCCAACCTCGTCTACACCATCCTCCGCTCTACAGCGCCCAGGCATATCATCAAGCAGTTCGGGCCCCTCATCCCACTCGGCTCTGGTTGCTTTTCTCTCTTCTCCTGCCCTGCTTCTCATCCTGGAGCTTCTCATTTGGAGTGCTCAACTCGTCGCTGAACGTCTTCATCTACGCGGTGAAGAGCGGGGTGTTCCGGCGCTGCTGCCGGCGCATGCTGGGACTGCCTGTGGCTGAGCCGAGCAGGATGGGCAGGGGAACCGCACGCGGCGCTTCAACAGTCCATCCTTATTAGCGCCGCCCCAACACCATCCATGTCAAGCCCCATTCCAATCTTTAGCCCTGGATGACCCTACATATAGCTCTTCCCATGTAATTACGTTGTGGCATTTTTTGTTCTGGTGTTCATATCGTACGTCATTGCTGCTAATCCCCACTTTGATTCGTAAACACCAGCATCATAAACAGCACTGGTGATAAATGTGGCTACAAGTCCGATAAAACATTGGCCCCTAATAGACGCATTTGCAATTCTTCACTTGCGTTTTGAAAAGGGAGCAAAGTGTAGTGATAGCTGGTGAAAGCGTGTGCTTGCGTGAGGCGGAGAGAACTGCAGCCACTGGTAACCTGGCAACCGGTGGACAACAAAGGCCAGCAAATGCCTGCTTCAAAGTCCGTCCACCTCAAAAGCTGCGCCCGCTCTCCTCTCCCACATGGCCTGCTGCTGCGACTCAGCAGTGGGCATTGCCAGTTCGCAGACTTCCTCTTACCAATTCTATTTCCATTGACTCCCTTGGCAGACAGCGGAGGACATCGGCTGAAAGACGGTCGCCTGCGCTGGCACAAGGAGCGCATGTTCGGCCAGGATTGGCAGCCCGTACACGCCGTCCTCTTCCACGACTCCACCTTCGCTTGGTTCTCTGACATTGAGGAGAGCAGCAAAAAGGCTTCTTTTCCCCGACTAGGCTTGGCAATGATCTGAAAGATAGCACAATGATGCAGGGCCAGTTGGTGTTGAGTCGGCTGGCGCCCTTCATCGCCGTGGGCCCCTACACCAACCACATCCCTCGCCGGCCCAAACTCCCGCCCCACGCCTCCGTGCACCAGCTCCTGGCCCTGGGCAATGGGCGGGAGCACATCTACTGGTTCCTGGCAGCCAGCGAGCAGGACCTTGCGTATCCCTCTCTTTTCACTCTCTCCTCACTGGACTGAGTGCCAGAGCAATGGACTACAGGCAATGGATGTCCTCTATCCAGCAGACCCTTCCACCCCCGCCGCAACCTCCACCCCCAGCCCAGCCTCCGCCCATGGGTCAGGCAGCCTACGCCCCCAACCCCAGCGCTCCCACCCCTTACGCCCAGCCTACACCAGCTGCTGAGCAACCGCCAGCTTACGCCTATCGCCCACCTGGGCCACAGCAGCAGCGCCTGCCCGCTCAGCAGCCCAGCACCACAGTGGTCGTCCAAGGTCCGGTCTAGACTGTCCTCCCTCCCTCCAACGGCAATGCTGGGGGTTGAAGGTGATCGAGGAGGCGGCGGCTATGGCTACGGAGGCCCTGGCTTCGGCACTGGCCTTCTCGTCGGCGGTCTTATGGGGTTCTCATCCTCCCCTTCTCTCCCTCCCTCCAGGGTAGCCTGCTAGAAGGCTGCTGGGCCAGGTACGGGATGGGAGGAGGCTGGGGCTACGGCTACGGATGGGGCGGAGGCGGCTTCCGTGGAGGCTTCCAGGACAACGACACCACCATCATCAACAACTACGACCAGGACACCACCAACTACTACAACGAAGAGGTCTGCACGTACGATTCTTGCCCTGCCTGTCAAGCTCGGTTGCAGAGCAATGTGAACGAGGCAGATGAAGGCGGCTATGAAGAGGCTGGAATGGCTGATGAGGACTATGGCGGAGATTTCGGTGGCGACGACTTTGGAGGCGGAGATTTCGGAGACTGCGGGGATTTTGATGCCGGCGATTTTGGCGGCGATTTTTGAGCACCACGCGTAATTTGTTGTCAAGAGCACTCAATTTATTTGAGAAGCGAAAGTAGAGAATAATGAGAGCATACTTCCCTTAGCACACGCAAAGACTGCCCCAAAAAGAAGAATCAGCAAAACTCGCTGCACTGTCATCACAAGTCGTTGTGCTTCAGAAGCTCGGTCAAAAGAGCAAGTAGGGAAAGCGCTTGGTCGAATGCACACAGTCGGCAGGTTAAGGACAAGAAAGAAAGCCCCTTTGCGTTGCATGGCATGAAAGACAGGCAAAGGAAGGAGAGAAAGGCAGGCGGTAGCTTGAGCCTCGGGAAGGATGGAATCTCAGGCGCGAATCTCACTACAGCCTAGAAGGTGGGCGGAACCAGCCAGCTGGGGGGAGGTCAGAAGGGGCGAAGATTGGAGCTGGGGATGTCTTTAGGGGGGCTCCTAGGCGAGCGAAAGGGAAGGAAGCAGCCCCCGCTAATACTCTCCATAAATAGGACGACATACCCATGGGCTGGAAGAGCGGTGAACAGAAAGAGAGAAGGCTGAGGATAGGGAGAAGGGCTATTTGTAGCCCTTGTCGCAGCAGATTTCCGTGCAGGTCTCCAGACTGTCGAAGTTGTTCATGTTGCCGCCGCAGCCTGTGTGTGGCAGGGCAGGGGTGGAGTGCATAAGCGGAGAGGAAAGGCAGAGCTCACCGGAGTACTGGAATGGGGTGCAGGTGCCGGTGTCTCGATTGTAGCCGAAGCGGGTCACGCTGTCCCCGCAATGGCCGGCCTCCCTCGGCAGGACGCAGAAGTAGGCTGCAAAACGAGGCCCCATCCTGCCCAAGCTTTTCGGAGAAGGACGGAGTCAAGAGAAGCAAGGGGCTTGGCAAACTAGGCTCCTGTGCCCAGTGAAAGCGAAATGAAAAAGAGGAGGCGCTGTGGGGGTGGGAAGCTGGTGCCTAGGCTGAGGGTGGAAGCTTGCGCGCACGAAGGACCGGAATGGCAGGCGGCCTGGCTGAGGCTGATGGTGTGGTGCTGTGTGGCCGCCTTTGAGGCTTGCCGAGGACCTTGGGCGCCTTGAGAGAGGTGAGGACGATGATGGCAGTCTCTTGGCCCCCCGCCTCACTGGCCTGAACGGACTGGCCGCTGGCAGTCCCGCTTCTGCTCCTGGAAGGGGCCTGAAGCCGGCGGCGAGAGCTGAGGATGGGCATGGGGAGAGGCAGAAGGCCCTGGAGGCCGCCAAAGGGGTAGAAGTGGCGCTGGGGGCGGAAGCCGGGCGGTGGGGAGTGGGCTGGGGGGCCTGGGGAGGGAGGAAGGAAGTCTCGATGAGGGGTCAGAGGGAGATGGGAGGGAGAGGAGGGGGTGGGAGAGCTGGTGGTGGTGGGTAGGCTGGAGAGGAGCCAGGCGCCGAGCGGGGGGAGGCCGACAAAGTTGGCCATCAGCTGGACTGCGGGGGCTGCCTCCTGGTAGGAGCCCTGGGCGGAGGCTGAAGGGCAGAGGCCAGTGAGTCTGGGAGAGGGAGGAGAGAAGGAAGAGGGAGAGGAGGAAAAGGAAGAGAAAGAAGGAGAGACCAGGATCCTGGCAGCAGACGGAGCGAGAGAGGCGGGTGTTGATGTGGCAGACGAAGTTGGGCGGGCAGGCCGTCTCCACGCCGCACTCCTGCGGCACTCCGCTCACCAGCAGCGGCTTCGCGTGCGGACAGAAGCCCCGGAAGCCTTCAGAGGAGGCCTTGGGAGTGGCTAGAAAAGGCGAAGGAGGAGAGATGAACCGGGACAAGCGTCCTCACAGGCAAGCTGGGAGAGGAAGTTGTTCTGGTTGCCGCCGCGTCCGGTGTAGGTGAACTGGTGACAGGCGTCGTCCTCCTGGCTGTAGTACCAGCGGGGCAGACTCCCTCGCCCCGAGCCCACCAGCTTCTGCTGTCGGCAAGGGTTGCCTCAAGGGGGCTCCTATCGTGAACTCTTTGGAGGAGGAAATGGGAAGAGGAGGAGAAGTGGAGGGTAGGAGGAGGTACCGCGTTTGGGACAGCAGACGGTGGAGTACTCGTCCTCGCCGACGTGGCAGTAGTGGCTGCCCTGGGGACAGGTGTCCAGGTCGGGGCGGCACAGCACATTCCGCCCACCCAGCCTGTACGGCTCTGTGCCCACGAAGCACGGGTTCACGTCTGCCAACCCCCCAATGCTCATCCTCTCCTGCTCAAAAGAGGGGTGGAGTAGGAAGGACTGGGGATGCAGAGGGTCTCGCAGTCGGTGCGGCTGACGAAGTTGTTCTCGTTGCCCTTGCGCCCGCGGTAGGCGAACTGTTCGCAGTTGCGGCTGCTGGGGTTGTAGTACCAGCTGTGGGGAAAAGAAGGAGGGCTTTGCTTGAGGGACAGAGGGAGGAGTTTGTTGAGAACCGTTGGAGAGACTTGTCGCCCTCTCCGTCCGTCCGCGGACTCCCGCAGGCGTCGCCCATGGTCGGGCAGCAGTAGTTGGGCTCTCCTTCCGATGGGTCACCGCTGCAACGAGGGAGGATGCGAGGCTGAAGGCTGGGCTGAGGAAGGAACCTGAGGCAGAAGTAGCCGAAGGAGCAGCCGGCGTTGGGGCCGAGGAAGAGGGCGCAGTTCTTGAAGCTCCCGCCCTCCTTCTCCGGCTCACCCACGGCGCACGGGTTCTCCCACTCTGCAGTACCCTTCCTCAGTTCGCCTATCATCCCCCTTCATCTTCCCCTTCCCTTCCCTCCCCTGAACCCCCAGGCCAGCCACGAACCGGGGCAGGTTTTGAGGCAGTCGTCGCGGGTGAGGAAGTTGTTCTGGTTGCCGCCCTTGCCGGAGTAGGCGAAGGCGGTGCACTTCCGACTGCGCCCCTCGAAGTACCAGCGGGCCAGCTGGCGACTGCCCGAGCCCATCCGCTGCGGCAGTTCACAGATGGCCTCAGAGCCTCCAAGTAAGCCTATCCTCCTCTCAGCTTGGAAAGCAGGGGTGAGGAGGAGGGGAGGCACTGGAGGGACAGCAGACGGAGTCCTCCTGGGAGGCGCCCACGTGGCACCAGTAGCCGGTCGGGCAGCCGCTGCTCCCGAAGTAGTTGCCGCACTCCAGAGGACGTCTGGAGCCCAGCTGTTGGGCTGGCTCTCCGTTGGAGCAGGGGTTCTCCCACACTCAATTCGGCCGCCGCATTTTCTATCTTCTAGCTTATAGACGCCCCGTTCGACTTCAGTTTGGCTGCCGAAAGTGGAATTGAGGGAGGTCATGGAAATGGATGGATTTTGAGTTGGAAATGGGGAGTCGAACGGCGGCGCTTGAAGGCGGGGAGAAGCAGAGGGCATGCCATTAGAGAAGCACCGAAAGCAGCTAGTGGAGGTTGTGGCCTGCGGAAGGCTCGCCTACTGTTGCCTCACTTGAGGCTTGTATTGTGGTGTGTGGCTGGGGTTTGGCTGTGGATGGGGAGGGGTGGGAACCTGGGCAGGTACGGGAACAGACAGATTGACTCTGGAAGTTGTTCTGGTTGCCGCCCTTGCCGTTGTAGATGAAGTCCACGCACTGCCGTGTGTCCGCATTGTAATACCTCCAATGCAAAGCAGCATAAGCGCCTCACTGCTCGCCAAGAACTGCAGAGTGCCAAAAGAAGGCTGAAATGTGGAACCATCTAGGGAGATTGTCGGTGCCGGTGCCAGGTGCCAAAGGGACGCTGCATGGGTTGGTGGCTGGAAGGATGAGTAATTGGGGGAGTAGGTAAGGGGAGGATGAGTGTAGGGGTACCTCCAGGACAGCAGAGGGTGGTCTCGGGGCGGGCGCCGATGTGGCACCAGAAGTTGACGGGGCAGTTGTCGACGTTGGTGATGGAGCAGAAGATGGGCTGCCCACTCGTGTGCGACATCGCCGGCTGGCCTACACAGGGGTTCTCGAACCGCCGGCATTGCAGTCGACAGGCCTGCAGCACAGCAAGACCCCTTCCTACTCTCCTACTCCTTTCTACTTCTACTCCTCTGTTGCCTCACCTGCATGGAGACGTAGTTGTTCTGGTTGCCGCCGCTGCCGGTGTAGGTGAACTGCTCGCACTGCTCGGAGGCGGAGTTGAAGTACCTGAGGCTGGCAGAGCATGGGAAGGGGGGAGAGGGGGTCATAAGGATTGGCGAAAGGAGGTGAAGAAGGTGGTGAAGAGGGGAGAGACCATCTGGGTAGCTGGGCATCGCCGTTGCCGAGGGACATGGGGAGGATGCAGGGGTCGCCGGCGCCGGGGCAGCAGACGGTGCTCTCGTAGTCCGCGCCCACGTGGCACCAGTAGTCCGAGGGACAGGTGGAGGAGGTCGTCAGCGCATTGCAGTGCACCGGCTCCCTCTCCAGGCTCATATACGGCTCCCCTCCAAGCCATTCTGCTCACTTCAAAGCCCAGGAGCTTGGCAGGGGGCAGGCAACCGTTGGGGCAAGGGTTGCGGAAGACGGGGCAGCGGGCCTCGCAGTCCGCCATGGTCAGGAAGTTGTTCTGGTTGCCCTTCAGACCTAGAGTGAGAAGGCGGGGAGGTTTGGGTGAGTGGGAGGTGATGAGCAGAGAAGCCTTGATAGGTGAAGGGGGCGCAGAGGCGGCGGACGGGGTCGAAGTAGAAGCGCGGCAGCACCGCCGATCCCTGGCCTCTGCTCATCGGCAGTCCGCAAGGGTCACCCGCTTCAATACACTTTCTGCGTCCAACTACCCATCCACAGTGCCTCCTGATGCTCATCTTGCAAATTAATGGGAAGAAGCGATTTCATTTTTCTTTTGGGTCTTGACAGCCTAGGTGTCTTGGCTTTTTGTCTGATGTCATCTGCGTCTGAGCACTGACTAGGCGTGTTGTGCTGTTTGCGGGGCTGTGGGTTTTGGCGATTAGTGATGGGAAAGGAAAGGAGTGGAAGAGAAAAGGAGAGGCGTTGGAAGAGAGGAGACCTCCAGGGCAGCAGACGGTGGTGTCGCGGCTTTCGCCCAGATGGCACCACTGACCCACCCCGCAGACGTCCCCGAAGCGACTTCGACTGGAGCAGTAGACCGGGGACTCCAGCGCCAGCTGGCACGGATTTCGCCACACTGCCCCATTTCAATCACTCTCTTACCCAGTCACCAAACCAGCCTCGCTATCAGAATATACCCCTCTAGCCCCTGACCAGACAAAACTAGAAACTGAGGAGGATAGGGCTGTCCACTAAACAGAGCTTGGAGATTGAGAGTGAGAGAGGAAAGATGGAAAGGATAGCCAGGGGCACCACCAACCAGGACAGGTGGCCTGGCAGTCGCGTAGGGAGAGGAAGTTGTTGGGGTTGCCGCGGAGGCCGCTGAAGGTGAAGCGTCGACAGCGGCGGGAGGCTGCGTCGTAGAAGAAGCGCTGGAGCCTTCCATTCCCCACGCCCTGCTCTGGGCCCAGACCCCCGCAGGCCTGCTGCAACGCTGCAATGCCCGACCCCCTTACAGTTGACAGAGACAAAGAAGAGAATCAGAGTAGGTTGGTGGAAAGGTTGAGAAGGAAGCGTGAAATGAACAGGAGTATAGTCTGGAGGTGCCGGATGAGGAAGAAAGGTGCAGAGTGTGAGAAGAAGCTAAAGCACGCAAGCATGGTGCCAAGCACTGTTAGACTTTGCTGCTGTGCACTGAGCACAGGGTTTTCATGCCTTTGCTTGCAGGTCTTTTCAGCCTAAAGGAGGAATAGTGGGGGCGCTGACTAGCTGGTGTGTGGGAGTTTCCTCAACAAGCAGGTTTCTCGTCTACTCTCATCTTCAAGGCTGCAGGCAGGGCTTGTTTGGGGCTGGGTGTGGGCTGGGGAGGTAGGAAGCAGGGAGAGCTTACAGCCGAGACAGCAGACGGTGGTCTCGGGCCCCGCGCCCAGGTGGCAGAAGTAGCCAGCGCCGCAGTTGTTGGAGCCGAAGCTGCACTGGAGGGGTCGCCCACCCACCAGCTGGGGGTCGCCGGTGGCGCAGGGGTTCACGAACACTGCAATTCCCATGTGGAAGGCATTTTGTTAATTGCCAATCGTAATTGCCAATAGCCATTTTGTAATTTGCCGTTTTGTAATTTGTAATATAAAATAAACAGATCAAGGGTTTTAAAAACTCAACGCGCACCTATCAGCGAAAAACCTTGTCCCCTTGTTTTCATAGTTCAAGTATCAAACCAGCACAATGAAGAATGAAGAATAAAATGTAGAATAAAATCAAATCAAAATGTCAGCAATACTGTTGCATTAACCTAACTTTTAAAGATACCAAAATTTTAGTGGCTAAGGGTGCTTGTTTTTAGGGGTTCAAAAAATTATGCTTTTTGTATCGAAACAGGACAGGATTTATAAAATTATTGGTGTTATTGGAAAAAAATAATGACGCCAATTTCAATGCGTTAACTTTGCATCAAAATTCATTTTGATTTGTTGAAAAGAGTTCATATTTGAGTTCATTGCATCGAGTTCGGTCGTTTATGCCGAGTTCAGTTCATATTTGAGGCCCATCAATTTGGCCAAAACTTTCATGAGTATGAGTCAAAAGCCGGACAGTGCCGTTAAAAAATGCAAGATACGAACTCCCTGCTGTGCTAAACCGAATTCAAACCAATCAGTGTATGCAAGATTAAACACAATCTAATCACGATCTAATGTACACATAAGTTAAGTATAAATATACTATCTTTATAGTCACAGATACCAAACTCAAGAAATGCCCTCAAACTAAACAGTTCCAAGACAACAAGACGAAGCAGCCAAAACTCCAAACCCCTCTGCTGCTGCAAGTGCCCCAACACTGCTGCGACTGCCACCTTCGCCCCACAGCAAGCATCTGCCTTCTCAGGTCCGTCTAAGCTCTTCATAGCCAAACCACATCTGTCCCTAGTAGTAGCAAAATTTTGGCCCAGCTCCTTATCGGCCGTCCGAGGTCATAGCATATGTTAATGTCCTGCATAGCGGTGAGCGCATTTACTATGGTTCTGTGAGGATGTGAGCCGTTAGGGAGCTGGGGCCTTACTTTTTCGAATTAGGATGCTTTAAAAAAATTTCTCTCATCTCATGTTAAAAAAACTTGGCTTAAGTCGTCATTGTTTGCAAGGTCCTGTCGAAGTTGGAGTGGCATGCCCATTGCCTCAACGTGACCTGCCTCGAGCCCTCTCTCTGCCTGACTTCTGCTGCAAGTGCCCCAACACTGCTGCGACTGCCACCTTCGCCCCACAGCAAGCATCTGCCTTCTCAGGTCCGTCTAAGCTCTTCATAGCCAAACCACATCTGTCCCTAGTAGTAGCAAAATTTTGGCCCAGCTCCTTATCGGCCGTCCGAGGTCATAGCATATGTTAATGTCCTGCATAGCGGTGAGCGCATTTACTATGGTTCTGTGAGGATGCGAGCCGTTAGGGAGCTGGGGCCTTACTTTTTCGAATTAGGATGCTTTAAAAAAATTTCTCTCATCTCATGTTAAAAAAACTTGGCTTAAGTCGTCATTGTTTGCAAGGTCCTGTCGAAGTTGGAGTGGCATGCCCATTGCCTCAACGTGACCTGCCTCGAGCCCTCTCTCTCCCTGACTTCTGCTGCAAGTGCCCCAACACTGCTGCGACTGCCACCTTCGCCCCACAGCAAGCATCTGCCTTCTCAGGTCCGTCTAAGCTCTTCATAGCCAAACCACATCTGTCCCTAGTAGTAGCAAAATTTTGGCCCAGCTCCTTATCGGCCGTCCGAGGTCATAGCATATGTTAATGTCCTGCATAGCGGTGAGCGCATTTACTATGGTTCTGTGAGGATGTGAGCCGTTAGGGAGCTGGGGCCTTACTTTTTCGAATTAGGATGCTTTAAAAAAATTTCTCTCATCTCATGTTAAAAAAACTTGGCTTAAGTCGTCATTGTTTGCAAGGTCCTGTCGAAGTTGGAGTGGCATGCCCATTGCCTCAACGTGACCTGCCTCGAGCCCTCTCTCTGCCTGACTTCTGCTGCAAGTGCCCCAACACTGCTGCGACTGCCACCTTCGCCCCACAGCAAGCATCTGCCTTCTCAGGTCCGTCTAAGCTCTTCATAGCCAAACCACATCTGTCCCTAGTAGTAGCAAAATTTTGGCCCAGCTCCTTATCGGCCGTCCGAGGTCATAGCATATGTTAATGTCCTGCATAGCGGTGAGCACATTTACTATGGTTCTGTGAGGATGTGAGCCATTGGGGAGCTGGGGCCTTACTTTTTGGAATTAGGATGCTTTAAAAAAATTTCTCTCATCTCATGTTTAAAAAAACTTGGCTTAAGTCGTCAGTGTTTGCAAGGTCCTGTCGAAGTTGGAGTGGCATGCCCATTGCCTCAACGTGACCTGCCTCGAGCCCTCTCTCTGCCTGACTTCTGCTGCAAGTGCCCCAACACTGCTGCGACTGCCACCTTCGCCCCACAGCAAGCATCTGCCTTCTCAGGTCCGTCTAAGCTCTTCATAGCCAAACCACATCTGTCCCTAGTAGTAGCAAAATTTTGGCCCAGCTCCTTATCGGCCGTCCGAGGTCATAGCATATGTTAATGTCCTGCATAGCGGTGAGCACATTTACTATGGTTCTGTGAGGATGTGAGCCGTTAGGGAGCTGGGGCCTTACTTTTTCGAATGAGGCTGCTTTAAAAAAAATTCTCTCATCTCATGTTAAAAAAACTTGGCTTAAGTCGTCATTGTTTGCAAGGTCCTGTCGAAGTTGGAGTGGCATGCCCATTGCCTCAACGTGACCTGCCTCGAGCCCTCTCTCTGCCTGACTTCTGCTGCAAGTGCCCCAACACTGCTGCGACTGCCACCTTCGCCCCACAGCAAGCATCTGCCTTCTCAGGTCCGTCTAAGCTCTTCATAGCCAAACCACATCTGTCCCTAGTAGTAGCAAAATTTTGGCCCAGCTCCTTATCGGCCGTCCGAGGTCATAGCATATGTTAATGTCCTGCATAGCGGTGAGCACATTTACTATGGTTCTGTGAGGATGTGAGCCGTTAGGGAGCTGGGGCCTTACTTTTTCGAATTAGGCTGCTTTAAAAAAATTTCTCTCATCTCATGTTAAAAAAACTTGGCTTAAGTCGTCATTGTTTGCAAGGTCCTGTCGAAGTTGGAGTGGCATGCCCATTGCCTCAACGTGACCTGCCTCGAGCCCTCTCTCTGCCTGACTTCTGCTGCAAGTGCCCCAACACTGCTGCGACTGCCACCTTCGCCCCACAGCAAGCATCTGCCTTCTCAGGTCCGTCTAAGCTCTTCATAGCCAAACCACATCTGTCCCTAGTAGTAGCAAAATTTTGGCCCAGCTCCTTATCGGCCGTCCGAGGTCATAGCATATGTTAATGTCCTGCATAGCGGTGAGCGCATTTACTATGGTTCTGTGAGGATGTGAGCCGTTAGGGAGCTGGGGCCTTACTTTTTCGAATTAGGATGCTTTAAAAAAATTTCTCTCATCTCATGTTAAAAAAACTTGGCTTAAGTCGTCATTGTTTGCAAGGTCCTGTCGAAGTTGGAGTGGCATGCCCATTGCCTCAACGTGACCTGCCTCGAGCCCTCTCTCTCCCTGACTTCTGTTGCAAGTGCCCCAACACTGCTGCGACTGCCACCTTCGCCCCACAGCAAGCATCTGCCTTCTCAGGTCCGTCTAAGCTCTTCATAGCCAAACCACATCTGTCCCTAGTAGTAGCAAAATTTTGGCCCAGCTCCTTATCGGCCGTCCGAGGGGTGTTAATACTTTGCCGGACAGTTTATTGTCACCGGTTAGGCAGGTTGACAATCTTGGACTTTGCCGGAGAAAATGCCCCAGGACTTTGCCGGAGAGTGTGCGATTTTTTTCTCCGGCAAAGTCCAAGGTGAGAAAACCCAATAATGACTCTGGACTTTGCCGGACATTCGTAAAAATTCTCCAGCAAAGTCCAGCCTGGGCAAACGTCTTGAAACCTGCCCATCTTGGACTCTGCCGGACTTGTGTGAGGTCCAGCAAAGTCCTGCCTGGGTAAAGCTGATGACACGAGCCCAACCTGGACTTTGTCGTGCATTTCTTTTTCAGGCTTCCTTTGGACAGCCCAGCCTGGACTTTGCCGTGCATTTCTCTTTTAGGCGTCCCTTTGGACAGCCCAACTTGGACTTTGCCGTGCATTTCTCTTTTAGGCGTCCCTTTTGGACAGCCCAGCCTGGACTTTGCCGT
>JASANA010008514.1:0-17082 GCA_030248095.1 Ptycholaimellus sp. GST1_10
GACAGAATGGAATGCCAGCCTCCCCGACTAGTGATAGACAGAATGGAATGCCACCCTCCCCAACTAGTGATAGACAGAATGGAATGCCAGCCTCCCCGACTAGTGATAGACAGAATGGAATGACACCCTCCCCAACTCATGATCAACGAGAGGAGTGGAATGCCAGCCTCCCCGACTAGTGATAGACAGAATGGAATGCCACCCTCCCCAACTAGTGATAGACAGAATTGAATGCCACCCTCCCCTACTAGTGATAGACAGAATGGAATGCCAGCCTCCCCGACTAGTGATAGACAGAATGGAATGCCACCCTCCCCAACTAGTGCTAGACAGAATGGAATGCCAGCCTCCCCGACTAGTGATAGACAGAATGGAATGCCACCCTCCCCAACTAGTGATAGACAGAATGGTCACCTCCCCCTTAACATATCATGATATAGACGGTAGACAATGCCCAGAAAACACAGAACAACTAATTCCTATCGCTGATAGGAGGAGTGTAGGATGACATTGAATTCATGCTTGAAGGTTTTAACCAAAAGAGAGCCCGTCCAATTTAGGGGGTGGCAACTCGGCTTTTGCTCTGTTCCCCCCAAAGCCCCCATTCCCTGGGACTGCCACTTTTGACTCTGTGCCGGTGCATAGCGCCTACTCTGCCATTGGTAGCCGCAGCTACAATTTTGATAGGCCCTTCCCAATTATATACGGCATGGGCCTTATCCCCCAGTTAGTTCAAAACTTGGCATAAACGGTCTAAACAGGTTGGGAATTTGAAACCATCAACCATGAATTCAATGCCACCCTCCCCAACTAGTGATATAAAGAATTGAATGCCACCCTCCCCGACTAGTTATAGACAGAATGGAATGCCAGCCTCCCCGACTATAGTGATATAAAGAATTGAATGCCACCATCCCCAACTAGTGATAGACAGAATGGAATTCCATCCTCCCCAACTAGTGATATAAAGAATTGAATGCCATCCTCCCCGACTAGTGATAGTTAGAATGGAATGCCATCCCCCCGACTAGTGATAATCTGGTACCATCGGCAAGCCAAATGTGAGTCTCTTTTCTCCAAAATTTGCAATTGCCTCGAGTAAAAAGTCAAGGAAATACAATTTCTAGTAGTGCAATCTGCTGCTTGGACAGTTGCATTTTGTTTTTGGCGCGCAGTCCAGTGTCCCTTCCCAGCCGCCCCAAAAAACAAAATGCAGATGACGCAGCAGATTGCACTACTAGAAATTGTATTTCCTTGACTTTTTACTCGAGGCAATTGCAAGTTTTGGAGAAAAGAGACTCACATTTGGCTTGCCGATGGTACCAGATATTTCTTCCACTTTTAATGTAGTATAAAATGTACAAATACAAATTTAATTTTGTTGGTTTTATATTTAGATAAGATTTTATTAGATTAACAAATAAATAATTAACGAAAAGTAAACTTTTTTTTTAAAAAATGTAACACAAAGGAAAGTTTCGAAATTGAAAATACAATGCACATTTATTGGCAAAATAACTAATTTTTGAGAAATTTTCATTGGCAACACTCAGAGCAATCGATTTTTGGGAGAAAAATGCCTTACATTTGGCCTGCCGATGATACCATTTTCTCAACTTTAAATACACCAAAATTAAAATGAATGTGAGAGAAGGATTCGAAACAGCTAGTTACATCCAGCTGACCAATCGCTTTGACCACTACACCACTGGTGCATATAGTTCTTTAGTTTAACTGAAGAGTTATGAATAAACAAATAATGCACGGAGCCCAGGGACCCAGGGCGGGGGGATGAAATGAATACCTACTATCGTCCATTGAATAGATGCGGAGGAGGAGAAGGAGAAGAAGAAGGAGAAGGAGAAGGAGTTCGGACAAATGGTTTTGAGTGATTTGCTAATGATTGCTGCAACTTTCTGGTGATTTCTCGCGAGTTTTGGTCAATTAGAAGATGCTCTTTCCAATGAAAAAAGAATCGGAGCAAATGGAGCTTCATGTGAGGAGCAAGAGCCTTATCAAAATTAAGATCTAGCAATAACCCTCAAAACATTCCCCTGGGTCGAAAAGAGGGGCTGGGCGCTGACGGTCGCGTTGCTCCCTCGCGCCAGCCCAATAAATAATTGAATGCCACCCTTCCCGACTAGTGATGGATAGAATGGAATGCCACCCTCCCCGACTAGTGATATATAGAATGGAATGCCACCCTCCCCAACTACTAATATAAAGAATTGAATGCCACCCTCCCCGACTAGTTATAGACAGAATGGAATGCCAGCCTCCCCGACTAGTGATATAAAGAATTGAATGCCACCATCCCCAACTAGTTATAGACAGAATGGAATGCCAGCCTCCCCGACTAGTGATATAAAGAATTGAATGCCACCATCCCCAACTAGTGATGGATAGAATGGAATGCCACCCTCCCCGACTAGTGATATATAGAATGGAATGCCACCCTCCCCGACTAGTTATAGACAGAATGGAATGCCAGCCTCCCCGACTAGTGATATAAAGAATTGAATGCCACCATCCCCAACTAGTGATAGACAGAATGGAATTCCATCCTCCCCAACTAGTGATATAATGAATTGAATGCCATCCTCCCCGACTAGTGATATAAATAATTGAATGCCAACCTTCCCGACTAGTGATGGATAGAATGGAATGCCACCCTCCCCAACTAGTGATATATAGAATTGAATGCCACCCTCCCCAACTAGTGATGGATAGAATTGAATGCCACCCTCCCCGACTAGTGATATATAGAATGGAATGCCACCCTCCCCAACTAGTGATATAAAGAATTGAATGCCAGCCTCCCCGACTAGTGATATAAAGAATTCAATGCCACCATCCCCGACTAGTGATAGACAGAATGGAATTCCATCCTCCCCAACTAGTGATATAAAGAATTCAATGCCACCCTTCCCGACTAGTGATGGATAGAATGGAATGCCACCCTCCCCGACTAGTGATAGACAGAATGGAATGCCAGCCGTCTTTATACCTTTATACCTTTCTTTATACCCCGACTAGTGATATAAAGTATTGAATGCCACCATCCCCGATAGTGATGGATAGAATGGAATGCCACCCTCCCCGACCAGTGATAGATAGAATGGAATGCCAACCTCCCCGACCAGTGATATAAAGAATTCAATGCCAACCTCCCCGACTAGTGATATATATAATTGAATGCCACTCTCCCCGACTAGTGATAGATAGAATGGAATGCCAGCCTCCCCGACTAGTGATATAAAGAATTGAATGCCACCCTTCCCGACTAGTGATAGATAGAATGGAATGCCACCCTTCCCTTCTTGTGATAGAAACCTATGGCTAAATTCACCATTACCATATACAAATGCAGTATAATTCTCCCCTCCCCCTTAACATATCATGACATAGACAGTGAGACAATCCCAGAAAACACAGAACAACTAATTCCCATCGCTAATAGCAGGAGTGTAAGATGACATTTGAATCCACCGGGCTTACTCACTAGTCGGGGAGGGTGGCATTCCATTCTGTCTTTCACTAGTGGGGAGGGTGGCATTCAATTCTTTATATCACTAGTCGGGGAGGCTGGAGGCATTCATTCTGTCTATTAACTATTTGGGGAGGCAGTTTAGTTTCTTTATATCACCAGTTGGGAGGGTGGCATTCCATTCTGTCTATCACTAGTTGGGGAGGCTGGCATTCCATTCTGTCTAGCACTAGTCGGGGAGGGGGGGGTACCCCATAAAAAAAAAAAAGGGAGAGGAGAATTGAATTCATGCTTGATGGTTTCAAATTCCCTACCTGTTTGGGACCATATATGCCAAGTTTTGAACTACCTGGGGATAAGGCCCATGCCGTATATAAAGGGGAAGGGCCTATCAAAATTTTAGCTGTGGCTACCAATGGCAGAGTAGGTGCTAATCCGAGTCAAAATTGGCAGGTCCCAGCATGACCTGGCCCACAACCTTTTGCTACCAAACATTATTTCTCTATGATCGAAATTTTAATGCGGAGCATCTATGCAAAATAATTAAGGCATTTTATGCTCTACTCCATAATTCCATAATTACTCTGGTGAATGTTTTCTGGGCTCTCTTAGCTTTGTAGTAAAGTTTGAAAATAGTAAGAATAATTTTATGATAATTTAATTTCATCACCTTATAGCCAAAGCTTATTTCATCATAAAATGAATCAAATAAAATTTCATCACCTTTATGCCCAAGGTATTGTATGTGTAAACATTAAGATGAGACTAGCTAAGAGAATAAAACACTGAATCGGATATTCCCTATTACAGTATTTCTTTGTGCTTGCTATGGATTTTTGCGCGGCCGACGGCCGCCTGCCGCGGAGGGCAGGGCAGTCAGAGCTCCGTAGGCCGTAGCACCCGTGCCCGGAGGCCGGAGGAGCTCTGGCGCCCTGCCCGAAGCGGCGGGCGGCCAAGGCCAGCTTAAGCAGTTACCCCATTTTTGCGTCCGTCTGTCCGCATATATATATATATATATCTTATATAATACGGGTGATGCCATTTTGGGAGGGGGTCTGGGGCTCCCTGAATTCTTTACTTATACTGGCATATGATAGCTCTATGAATCAGTCTTGACGAGTTATTCAAAATTATTTGGGGGGATCCATGCACGGAAAACATTGAAAATATGAAAAAATCGAAAACGTGCGCATTTTTGGCATTTTTGGGCATTTTTTGACTTTGGAACTTCATAGCTCCTCCAATTTTAAACATTTTCTGTCGGACTTTTTTTTAAATTAAAGCTACAACAGTTTGGCTTAAAATCCATCAATTAGTTTTAAAAAAAATAAGTAAAAAAATAGAAAAAAATGGATTGACTGATGCCAATTTTTCCATTTCTTGCCTACCCAGGAGCCCAATGTTTTTGGAATGGTTCAAGTAATTCTTCAAGACAAAGTAAACGCAAGGAAAGCTTGATGCAGGCAAGAGCAGGCAATGTTATTTGCATTGACCTCAAATTGTCGCTTGCATTGATAGAAGATTTTGAATATTTCACATTCCACTGGGATTGAAGAAGTGTTAAAATGCTTCACATTCATTCCCAATACGCTAACTTATTTACATTTTTTATACATTTAGAAAGCCTTTTGCTCAAAGGTGAGTATATTTAAGCTACGTTTGGAACTGGTCTAAACTAAATGTGGCCGCGCGAAGCGCGGCCACTGACCTATTATTACTAGTATCTTATATAATACGCGTGATGCCATTTTAGGGGGGGTCTTGGCGCCACCTGGATTCTTTAGTTATCTTGGCATATGATAGCTCTACGTTTGGCTTTTGACGAGTTAATCAATATTTTTTGGGTTGCTCCATGCATGGGAAAATTTTAAATTATGAAATAATTGAAAATGTGCCGATTTTTGTCATTTTTGGACATTTTTTGACTTTGAAGATTCATAACTCCTTCATTTTTTAACTTTTGCTGTCGGACTTTTTTTTAAATTAAAGCTACAACAGTTCTGCTTAAAATACATTAAATAGTTTTTAAATTTTTAAAGTAAAATATTTGAAAAAAGTGGATTGACTGATGCCAATTTTTCGATTTCTTTCCTACCCAGGAGCCCAATGTTTTTGGAAAGAGTGAAGTAATTCTTCAAGACAAATAGATGCATGGTAAGCATGATGCAGGCAATGTCATTTGCTTTGTCATTGAACAGGTTCATGCATCTATTGAAGTTTTTGAATATGGGCCATAAAGGCATCATAGTGGCCATAAAGGCCAAGAAGATGTCTTAAATTTATATTGTATTTATACATTTAGAAATCCTTTTTCTGAAAGGCGACCATTTTTAAGGAACAATTGGAACTGGTTGCATAACTTTAACTAAAAGTGGCCGCGCGAAGCGCGGCCACTGACCTATATTACTAGTATATATATATATGTGTGGTTCCGGGGCCCGTACTCCGCGGTTTTTCAACGAAATTGGCTAATTTTTTGCATGAAGGTCCACCTAGGTGGTATCTCCAGGCCATTTTGTGTGCTTGACGTAATTTTGCGTTTTTCGCCCAAAACCCAAAATTTTGATGTTTCAAAGTTCCAAAAATCATAAATCGCTGGGTTTTCAATGAAATCAGCTGATTTTTGGCAGGTACATCCGTCAAAGTAATATCTTGAAGCTGGCAAAAGGAAAATTCGAAATATTTTTTATTTATTGATTTATATTCAAAAACCCAAAATATTGATGTTTCAAAAATTTGAACATGCATAAGTCCATAGTTTTTCGATGAAACTAGCTGATTTTTGGTATGTACATCCGCGAAAATAATATCTTGAAGCTGGCAAAAGGAATTTTGGAAATTTTTAGTATTTCTCGATTTATAGTCAAAAACCCAAAATCTTGATGTTTCAAAAATTGGGACATGCATAATTCATAGTTTTTCGTTGAAATCTGATGAATTTTGGCATTTTCATCTAGGTAGTGTCTTGAGGTGAGGCCGCGCATCTTGGCAACCGCCGAGAATACCTTGTTTGTTTTCTACATGACAAAAATGATGGCCTGATGGTATGGAGCAATGACGGAATTTGAAGAAGGCGCATTGATGGGAAAGACGGGTTGGGAGCTAGGGCTTGACATAAGAGGAGGCTGATGCCGAACGGTGCAGAACGCGGCGACGACCCTGAAACTGGGCCCTGCAAAAAGGGCCCAGGCCTCCTTTCTTTCCTCCCCCTCCCTCCCCCAGCTGACGCCCTCTTCTCAGCACCCCCCACTCTCCTCCCCTCCGCTCCTTATTTATCACAGGCCTTAATTGCCAGCACGATGCAGGCCCTGTACGCCCTGCTCCTCGTCGCCTACTCCGTAGCCTTCCCCACCGTCGACCTCTCTGCCTGGCAAGCCGCCGCCCCCTCCTTCCCCGGCCTTCCTCCACAGCCTCCCAATCTACCCGCCACATTCAACCAACCACCTTCCTTCAATTCCCAGCCTTCCTTCAATTCTCAACCCTCCTTCAATGCCCAGCCTTCCTTCAATTCCCAACCCTCCTTCAACTCCCAGCCCTCTTTCCCCGGATGGCAGGGGCAGGACAACAGCTTCGACTTCGCCTACTGGCAGCGTTCGCTCCTCTTTCTTCCATTCTACTCCTCTGATGGGAGCTGGAGCTGTACTGCAGGCTTCTTCAACCAAGCTATCCAGAGTGGCATCCAGCAGCAGGGCCTCAGCCAACCCTTCCACCAGCAGTCCCCTGACTTGGGCACTCCAAGCTTCGGCCAGTCCACCTCCTACACCCCTCGCCTCGGTCGCCGCAACACCGCATTCATCCACCAGGTTCACTTGATCTGGCTACTGGAGCAAGAAAGAACGAATGTCGGTCGGACTTGAGGCCGGTGGAGCGAACTTGGGCCAAGCTGGACAGACACCTCAATGGTTCGGCCTGGAGCAGCAGCAGCAACAGAGCCCCCCTACTCAGCAGCAACAGCAGTACATTCAGTACCAAGCCTACCAGCCTCAGCAACAGCCGCAACCACAGCCTCAGCAGCAGCAGTACCAGGCTATACTCTCTCCTACTATGAACGAAAGACTATGGAATGAGAAGGGTTGTGCAGTGGGTGCAGCCAGCAGCAGCCCCGGCAGTTCCCTCCGGACCTCCGCAGCCGCCCACCGCCGGCAGCTTCTCTCAACCCCCCGTCAACACTCCCTATCTTCCTGAATATCCGGCTCAACAAACCGCTGACCAAGTGCTTTGCCTCCAATTTCATATTTTCTCATCTCCCCCTTTTGTCTTCCTTCTAGGTCCAGGTAGCAGCCATTGAAGTGCCTGCAGTGACTGAAGAGGAAGTGGTGCTGGAAGAAGTAGCCGCAACTACGACGGAAGCTCCCACCTCGGTGCTTGTGGAAGAGGCCAGCACTACTGCTCAGCCTTTGGCAATCCTTAGTTATTGGAATCAGAAAAAAAGTGATCATTTCATTGGTTGGAGATTCCGACCGGTGAAGAGGTGATCCCGACCGGCTTTGAGGATGGAACACCGCTGACTACTGGCATTCGTACTCGAGGCGCTGGAAGCCCCAACAAGAAACGCATTCGATTCAACAACTAGCTGCCTTACACATCATTCACTCCTCCTCCTATATTCCCACCCCGTTCACCCTCAGTCTCTTCATCATATTCCGCCATGTTAGAACTAGTTTATTCGGTAATTGACCGTACTGGCAAAAATCGAACATGCATGACTGTAAATCTGCGCAAAAGTACAATAGCCAAATGATAAAAGCAAGCATGAGCAAGAGCAGATAGCGCGGTTATCTCGGTGGAAATAAAGGGTAGGAGATAGGACCATGGCACATGGCCATGCAAACTCCGGCTATGATCCACTTCCGCCTTCCTACGAAGTTAGTCGCTTTTTTCTCGGAGAAGAACTCAAAAAGGCTCTAATCTAGGTAACCTTCCTCGACAAAATGATGGACCGCAAACGTCTGGGCATTGTTGCCATGGTCGTTACCATTTTTCTGGCCCTCATCATTGCACTCGTCGTCGTCGCCAATCAAAGTCACACAATATCCTATATAATCATCATGGCAATAATTGAAAACTGTTTCAGATTCGGGAACATGTCCGAGCGTTCAGAAATCCATTCAAAATCCATACCAAGCCCATGCTGTACCTAACAGCGTGGAACAAGATGCATCTCTTCGCAGTGCTCTTTTCGCCCAACTAGACGCAAATAGGATAGCTGCCAACTTGAAAAACATCACTCAAAAGGTTTACTTGCCCCTTTCTGGATGCGTAGGGCAAAAATAAGATTTTGAGGTCCATGTAGCAGGCACAGCCGACCAACAACGTGTGCTTCAGTTCCTCTACGATGCTTACCAGAGTGCAGGTGTTGACAAGGTCCTCTTCTTTTCTTAAGCCACCAATGCCAACAAAGCACCTAATGAGTCTAAGGTGGAGTTTTTCGAGTACAACGTCCTCCTCAACTACCCCAACTACACCCAGCCGAATACATTGGGAGTTGTGAAAGCTGACGGAAGTAGCGACATCGTGAGCAATGGCACCGCTTTCGTTCGTTCACCTTCATTTGCTCGTTGATTCTGATGATGGACGATGATACCAGCTTAGTTAAAGATACCTGGTATCATCCTCCATGTTCTGATCTAAGCGGATTTAGGTGAGCGGGCCAGCAGAGGCAGTGACGGAGATCGAGCGAGACCCTCGGGCGCCCATTCTCTGGCTCGCCTACTCCCCAGCCGGCAGCGTCAGCGCACCCATCGTCTACGCCAACTTCGGCCACGAGGACGACTTTGATGCCATCGCCGCTGCCGGCGTCAACGTCACCGGTATTCCTTGCTCCATCCACCCCCCTCCCCTTTCTCACATAGCTTAGATGGAAGAAGGGTGGTTGGAGGTCGGATATGCTTGATGCGCTACGGGCAGGGCTTCAGGGCGGACAAGGTGGCGGTGGCGGGAGAGCGAGGCTGTGCCGGTGCCATCCTCTACAATGACTATGCTCAGTATGGACCGCCCAAAGGAATGGTCTCACCCTCACTATTTTATCCACAACCAAAACATATCATGCCTTTCCGCCTTTGCGATATTTGGAGCATAATATGTGGATTGGAAGGAGCCTTGGCCGGCGAGCTCCTGGCTGACAGCAAGCGGAGCCCAACGCGGAACGCTCAACGCTGCCGACGGGGGCAAGGCTACGGAGTAGGCGACGAGGAGCAGGGCGTACAGGGCCTGCATCGTGCTGGCAATTAAGGCCTGTGATAAATAAGGAGCGGAGGGGAGGAGAGTGGGGGGTGCTGAGAAGAGGGCGTCAGCTGGGGGAGGGAGGGAGGAAAGAAAGGAGGCCTGGGCCCTTTTTGCAGGGCCCAGTTTCAGGGTCGTCGCCGCGTTCTGCACCGTTCGGCATCAGCCTCCTCTTATGTCAAGCCCTAGCTCCCAACCCGAACTCTGGAGGACAACCAGAAGGACTTCTTCATTCCTAGGCTCTATTCATTCTTCTTCGCTTTTCCTTCGCTGACCTCAAGCCTTTTCAGCATACCTGCAACACCTATCAGCTACACATCCGCCAAGGCCATCTTCGAGGCACTGGACGGCCCTACTGACAAACTCCCCGCCAACTTCCAAGGCGCCATCCCCAACGTCCAGTACCGACTCAACGGCAGCGCCACCTTCAACCTCACAACCCACAACTCCTATCGAAACGCTCCATCAATTCTATCTCACTCTTCTCTTTCCCATCAATGCGCCTTCTTCAAATTCCGTCATTGCTCCATTATGGGGGAGGAGCGGACAGGACTGGGGGAGTCGCTAGGGCCGTCCAGGCCTCGAAAATAGCGGCAGATGGGACTGATCGGCAGGTATTGGAGAGGCTGAGCGAAGGAAAGCGAAGAGAAGAAGAATAGACCAGATAAAGAAGTCCTCTGTCTTCAAGCTATAGTCGATGGTTAGCTTGCGTCTGAGGGAGTGAGAGATCGCCGGGCCAGCGTAACATTCCGCTCTCCGCTTGCTCACAGTCCGCACAACTCCTCCGATCCGTGTATACTCCCATCACAAAGCAAAGTGTTTTTGTGATAAAATATGAGTGAGCGACGCGCCCTATAGCATCGTCGGTGAGAGATGCACCGCGCCGCGCTCTCCGCCACCTCTCGCCTAAAGCATCAAGCATATCGACCTCCGAGCCCACCTTCTCATTAAGCTATGTGAGAAGGGAGTGATGAGCAAGAACCGTACGACGCCGCAGCGCGATGCATCAAAGTCTCCTCGGCCGAATTCGCGAACAAATAATGCACTGAGCGAGCCAGAGAGTAGCGCCCAAACCTTCATCTCTATGCACTCGGCGATCCACGAGATCGACATGAGATATACCAGTCAACTAACTATAATCCATCTCGGTGAGCGAGAGCAAAAGAACAAAAGCGCTCACAATCCTACTCTCACCTCACAACTCCCGATAGTCCGCTGTAGTTCGAGACTCTCAAAAACTCCACCAAACTCAGTTGCCCGCAGCCAAGAAAAGAAGAGACCAACTATAAGCATCTCAAACAATCAAAGCACCTGCTACCGCGCCTCCAAACCTCAAAAACTACCCTACGCATCCAGAAAGCCGACAGAACATATCCTATTGCTCTAGCCGAAAAGAGCACCCGAAGAGAATACCCCACGCAGCACAGCACTCGCTAAAAATCAACGCTCACTCCGAATCAAACACAAAAAAAAATAACTACGAGAAACAACAAACGACAAGACCAGAAAAAAGACGCGCACAATACCATCAGGCCATCATTTTTGTCATGTAGAAAACCCAAAAACAGCGACCCCCCCCCCAACGCCAACAAGAAGCGACGACAGACCAAAAAACACAAAGAAAAAGAGAAGAGACGAGGGAACGGGAGGGAGGAGGAGCGGAAGAAAAGCACCAGCGAAGAGATCGTCCCAGCGCAGCAACAGCGTCCACCCAAAGCGAAACCCCTCACCCGAAAAATCCAACCAAAAAAACTCACCAAAACAAACCCAAAGCAGCCCCCCACAAGCACCGAGACAACCCCCTCACACCACCCACACCACACTCAACACCCAAAAAAAAAAAAAACACACAAACAAAAAAACAAAACCACCACCCCACCCACCCCCCAAAAAAAAAGCACCGACCACAAACAAGGTATTCTCGGCGGTTGCCAAGATGCGCGGCCTCACCTCAAGACAAAACAAAAAGAAAAAAACAAAAAAAAAAAAAAAAAAAAAAAAAAATAAAAAAAAAACAAAAAACCCCCCCCCCCCCCCCTACCTAGATGAAAATGCCAAAATTCATCAGATTTCAACGAAAAACTATGAATTATGCATGTCCCAATTTTTGAAACATCAAGATTTTGGGTTTTTGACTATAAATCGAGAAATACTAAAAATTTCCAAAATTCCTTTTGCCAGCTTCAAGATATTATTTTCGCGGATGTACATACCAAAAATCAGCTAGTTTCATCGAAAAACTATGGACTTATGCATGTTCAAATTTTTGAAACATCAATATTTTGGGTTTTTGAATATAAATCAATAAATAAAAAATATTTCGAATTTTCCTTTTGCCAGCTTCAAGATATTACTTTGACGGATGTACCTGCCAAAAATCAGCTGATTTCATTGAAAACCCAGCGATTTATGATTTTTGGAACTTTGAAACATCAAAATTTTGGGTTTTGGGCGAAAAACGCAAAATTACGTCAAGCACACAAAATGGCCTGGAGATACCACCTAGGTGGACCTTCATGCAAAAAATTAGCCAATTTCGTTGAAAAACCGCGGAGTACGGGCCCCGGAACCACACATATATATATATACTAGTAATATAGGTCAGTGGCCGCGCTTCGCGCGGCCACTTTTAGTTAAAGTTATGCAACCAGTTCCAATTGTTCCTTAAAAATGGTCACCTTTCAGAAAAAGGATTTCTAAATGTATATATACAATATAAATTTAAGACATCTTCTTGGCCTTTATGGCCACTATGATGCCTTTATGGACCATATTCAAAAACTTAAATAGATGCATGAACCTGATCAATGACAAAGAAAATGACATTGCCTGCATCATGCTTACAATGAATATATTTTTATTTAAGAATTAATTCACACTTTCCAAAAACATTGGGCTCCTGGGTAGGAAAGAAATCGAAAAATTGGCATCAGTCAATCCACTTTTTTCAAATATTTTACTTTAAAAATTTAAAAACTATTTAATGTATTTTAAGCAGAACTGTTGTAGCTTTAATTTAAAAAAAAGTCCGACAGCAAAAGTTAAAAAATGAAGGAGTTATGAATCTTCAAAGTCAAAAAATGTCCAAAAATGACAAAAATCGGCACATTTTCAATTATTTCATAATTTAAAATTTTCCCATGCATGGAGCAACCCAAAAAATATTGATTAACTCGTCAAAAGCCAAACGTAGAGCTATCATATGCCAAGATAACTAAAGAATCCAGGTGGCGCCAAGACCCCCCCTAAAATGGCATCACGCGTATTATATAAGATACTAGTAATAATAGGTCAGTGGCCGCGCGTCGCGCGGCCACATTTAGTTTAGACCAGTTCCAAACGTAGCTTAAATATACTCACCTTTGAGCAAAAGGCTTTCTAAATGTATAAAAAAAGTAAATAAGTTAGCTTATTGGGAATGAATGTGAAGCATTTTAACACTTCTTCAATCCCGGTGGAATGTGAAATATTCAAAATCTTCTATCAATGCAAGCGACAATTTGAGGTCAATGCAAATAACATTGCCTGCTCTTGCCTGCATCAAGCTTTCCTTGCGTTTACTTTGTCTTGAAGAATTACTTGAACCATTCCAAAAACATTGGGCTCCTGGGTAGGCAAGAAATGGAAAAATTGGCATCAGTCAATCCATTTTTTTCTATTTTTTTACTTATTTTTTTTAAAACTAATTGATGGATTTTAAGCCAAACTGTTGTAGCTTTAATTTAAAAAAAAGTCCGACAGAAAATGTTTAAAATTGGAGGAGCTATGAAGTTCCAAAGTCAAAAAATGCCCAAAAATGCCAAAAATGCGCACGTTTTCGATTTTTTCATATTTTCAATGTTTTCCGTGCATGGATCCCCCCAAATAATTTTGAATAACTCGTCAAGACTGATTCATAGAGCTATCATATGCCAGTATAAGTAAAGAATTCAGGGAGCCCCGAGACCCCTCCCAAAATGGCATCACCCGTATTATATAAGATATATATATATATATATGCGGACAGACGGACGCAAAAATGGGGTAACTGCTTAAGCTGGCCTTGGCCGCCCGCCGCTTCGGGCAGGGCGCCAGAGCTCCTCCGGCCTCCGGGCACGGGTGCTACGGCCTACGGAGCTCTGACTGCCCTGCCCTCCGCGGCAGGCGGCCTTCGGCCGCGCAAAAATCCTTAGCAAGCACATAGAATTACTGAAATAGGGAATATCCGATTCAGTGTTTTATTCTCTTAGCTAGTCTCATCTTAATGTTTACACATACAATACCTTGGGCATAAAGGTGATGAAATTTTATTTGATTCATTTTATGAGGAAATAAGCTTTGGCTATAAGGTGATGAAATTAAATTATCATAAAATTATTCTTACTAATTTCAAACTTTACTACAAAGCTAAGAGAGCCCAGAAAACATTCACCAGAGTAATTATGGAATTATGGAGTAGAGCATAAAATGCCTTAATTATTTTGCATAGATGCTCCGCATTAAAATTTCGATCATAGAGAAATAATGTTGGTAGCAAAAGGTTGTGGGCCAGGTCATGGCTGGGACTGCCAATTTTGACTCTGTGCCGGTGCATTAGCACCTACTCTGCCATTGGTAGCCACAGCTAAAATTTTGATAGGCCCTTCCCCTTTATATACGGCATGGGCCTTATCCCCCAGGTAGTTCAAAACTTGGCATATACGGTCCAAACAGGTAGGGAATTTGAAACCATCAAGCATGAATTCAATACCACCCTCCCCGACTAGTGCTAGACAGAATGGAATGCCAGCCTCCCCGACTAGTGATAGACAGAATGGAATGCCACCCTCCCCAACTAGTGCTAGACAGAATGGAATGCCAGCCCCCTCTCATGGAATAAAGCCCCGAATGCCCCCCCACTAGTGATAGACAGAATGGAATGCCACCCTCCCCGACTAGTGATATAAAGAATGGAATGCCACCCCCCGGCCTCCCCCCCCCGACTAGTGCTAGACAGAATGGAATGCCAGCCTCCCCGACTAGTGATAGACAGAATGGAATGCCACCCTCCCCAACTAGTGATAGACAGAATGGAATGCCACCCTCCCCGACTAGTGATAGACAGAATGGAATGCCAGCCTCCCCGACTAGTGATAGATAGAATGGAATGCCAACCTCCCCGACTAGTGATAAAAAGAATTGAATTCCACCCTCCCCGACTTGTGATAGATAGAATGGTATGCCCTCCTCCCCGACTAGTGATATAAATAATTGAATGCCACACTTCCCAACTAGTGATGGATATAATGGAATGCCACCCTCCCCGACTAGTGATAGATAAAATGGAATGCCACCCTTCCCTTCTTGTGATAGAAACCTATGGCTAAATTCACCATAACCATATACAAATGCAGTATAATTCTCCCCTCCCCCTTAACATATCATGACATAGACGGTAGACAATGCCCAGAAAACACAGAACAACTAATTCCCATCGCTGATAGCAGGAGTGTAGGATGACATTGAATTCATGCTTGAAGGTATTAACCAATAGAGAGCCCGTCCAATTTAGGGGGTGGCGACTCGGCTTTTGCTCTGTTCCCCCAACGCCCCCAAAGCCCAAGAGCACACCCAGAAGGAACCATTCCCTCCACCCAACACAGACGCGCCAGCGGGGACTGCCACTTTTGACTCTGTAGCGGTGCATAGGGCCTACTCTGGCCATTGGTAGCCGCATGCTACAATTTTGATAGGCCCTTCCCCAATATAATACGGCATGGGCCTTATCCCCGAGTTAGTTCGTACAAACTTGGCATAAACGGTCTAAACAGGTTGGGAATTTGAAACCATCAAGCATGAATTCAATGCCGCCCTCCCCAACTTGGTGCATTTCGAAGTAATTGAATGCCACCCTCCCGACTAGTTATAGACAGAATGCAATGCCACCCTTCCCAACTTTGAGTGATATTTCCCAGAGATTGAATGCCACTCCTCCCCGACTAGTGATAGACAGAATGGAATGCCACCTTTCCCTTCTTGTGCAATTAGAAACCTATGGCTAATTTCACCATTACCATATACAAATGCAGTATAATTCTCCCCTCCCCCTGTTAACATATCATGACATAGACGGTAGACAATGCCCAGAAAAACACAGAACAACTGAATTCCCATCGCTCATAGCAGGAGTGTAGCACCACATTGAATTCATGCTTGAAGGTTTTAACCAATAGAGAGCTCGTCCAATTTAGGGGGTGGCGACTCGGCTTTTGTGGCTTGACAGGCCGTGGCTGGGACTGCCACTTTTGACTCTGTGCAGGTGCATAGCGCCTACTCTGCCATTGGTAGCCGCAGCTACAATTTTGATAGGCCCTTCCCAATTATATACGGCATGGGCCTTATCCCCCAGTTAGTTCAAAACTTGGCATAAACGGTCTAAACAGGTTGGGAATTTGAAACCATCAACCATGAATTCAATGCCACCCTCCCCAACTAGTGATATAAAGAATTGAATGCCACCCTCCCTACTAGTTATAGACAGAATGGAATGCCAGCCTCCCCGACTATAGTGATATAAAGAATTGAATGCCACCATCCCCAACTAGTGATAGACAGAATGGAATTCCATCCTCCCCAACTAGTGATATAAAGAATTGAATGCCATCCTCCCCGACTAGTGATAGTTACAATGAATGCCATCCCCCCGACTAGTGATAATCTGATACCATCGGCAAGCCAAATGTGAGTCTCTTTTCTCCAAAATTTGCAATTGCCTCGAGTAAAAAGTCAAGGAAATACAATTTCTACTAGTGGAATCTGCTGCTTGAACAGCTGCATTTTGTTTTTGGCGCGCAGTTCAGTGTCTCTTTCCATGCGCGCCCAAAAACAAAATGCAGATGACGCAGCAGATTGCACTACTAGAAATTGTATTTCCTTGACTTTTTACTCGAGGCAATTGCAAATTTCGGAGAAAAGAGACTCACATTTGGCCTGCCGATGGTACCAGATATTTCTTCCACTTTTAATATAAAATAATGTATAAATACAAATTTTATATTGTTGGTTTTATATTTAATATAAGATTTTACATTAGATTAACAAATAAATAATTAACGAAAAAGTAAACTTTTTTTTAAAAAATGTAACACAAAGGAAAGTTTCGAAATTGAAAATACAATGCACATTTATTGGCAAAATAACTAATTTTTGAGAAATTTTCATTGGCAACACTCAGAGCAATCGATTTTTGGGAGACAAATGCCTTACATTTGGCCTGCCGATGATACCATTTTCTCAACTTTAAATACACCAAAATTAAATGAATGTGAGAGAAGGATTCGAAACAGCCAGTTACATCCAGCTGACCAATCGCTTTGACCACTACACCACTGGTGCATATAGTTCTTTAGTTTAAC
>JASANA010008517.1:0-11108 GCA_030248095.1 Ptycholaimellus sp. GST1_10
AGGTATGTCCGTCGTGGCGAATTTAACTGCAAACAAATTCTCGGAAATATTCATTATTTATCGATTTATGGCCAAAAACCTAAAATCTTGATGTTTCAAAATATTCGAACATCCATAAATCAATGGTTTTTCAATGAAGTCATTGACTTTTGGCACAACGATTGCCATGGGCGCAATACTCAAGTCTGATATGGACTTTTTGAACAATTCCTCATATTATCATCTTGCAGTTAAAAACCCAAAATCTTGATGTTTCAAAATTTCAAATATCCATAAGTCCCTATGCTTTTTCAAATAAAATTAGCTCAATTTTTGCAGGTAGGTTTGTCTAGGCAGTGTCTTGAAGCTGTTAAAAGGAATTTACGAATCATATTTATTATATTTCGTTTTATGGCCAAAAAACTTAAATCATGATGCTTCAAGTATTCGAAGAAGCATAAAATCTTGGTTTTATAATTAAAATAGCTGAATTTTGGCATGAAGAATCTATCTAGGTAGTATCTTGAAGCTATAAAATGAAATTTATGAAATTTTTGTTATTATTTTTACTCAATATTCAAAAACCTAAAATTTTTATGTTTCAAAAATTCAAACAAGCATACGTTTCTTGCTTTTGAATTAAACCAGCTGATTTTGACTAGAAGTGATTCATATGAGTTGATTAGTAAGGTTGCTTACTGGGAACAAAGGCCGCTGCATCTTGGCAATAGCCGAGAATACCTTGTTGTACTAAAAAACCTTCCTGCCCCTTCTGTAGATCAATATTTCTCAATTTCCTTTTGTGAACTTACTTATGAGGTGTATTTATGAAGAAAAAACATTTGGGTTTTACTTGGCAATTTTTGAAAAAAGACCAAAAATCGAAGACAGGTCAAGAATTTAACTATGCTACAACATAGGCAAAAATGACCGAAAAAATTTTTGGTCTTGAATTTTGATTACAATGGCATAAATCGACTGCTGCCTCATATACACCAGAAAACTGCTATTTTTGTGACCCATTTTTGATGAATTTCCAAATTTCATACATCTGGTTTTTGGACCAGCTAATAGGGCTCTGTGAGAAAAAAATTGTAAATACCAAATTGTAAAATTCATCAAAATGGGTCACAAAAATGACATTTTCTGGTGGTGCATGAGGCAGCAGTATCAGATTCCAGGCCATTGGAATTCAAAATTCAAGACCAAAAATTTTTCGGTCATTTTCTGCCTATGTTGTAGCATAGGGCCAATTCTTAGATCTTGCCCTCCCATTTTTGGGTCTTTTTAATCAAAATTGCCAAGTGAAACCCAATGTTTTTTCTTCATAAATATTTGCAAAAGGCCTAAATAAGTAAGTTCACAAAAGGAAATTGAGAAATATTGATCTACGGAAGAGCAGGAAGTTTTTTAGTACAAAAATTGCACCTTCGCCAAAGTGCCCAATGTTATAATATGGGGCCATTCTTGACTGTGTCTCTACAAAAGTGATTTTTTTCCTTTGGTACATCTCTTTTTGACAGATTTCTCATCATTTTCTAGACCAAAATTGCACGAGAATTTCAAAAAATGATAGTCATTTACCCGAATAGGTAAGTTGAGGGCATGAAAATGGCATGTTTTGACAAAAATGGAAAAATTCAGATTTTGGTAATCAGCTAGTTAGTTAAGGTTTTTTCGATTCAGGTGCATATTGGGAACAAACCAAGGGCACAGGCAGGTCGGGAAGATGGTTAGCTTTTCATCGATAGCCCATAATGTGTAGCATTTTGCGTGCAAAATACCTAGAAATGGCCAGAAATGTAAGTTGAACTCGCTAAAACACAAATTTTGGCAAGTTTTTGACCTCCCATCACGTTTGGAGCTGTAGCGAGCCCAATTTTCCGTATTTTCCGCCCAAAATTGGTGGAGATACATAAAATTCTATGGAGATTCAGAATCTGCAATAAAAAAGAGGGGTCAAAAAATTTATGTCCGGCCCCCCTTGTAGGATTCGTGTTCCTATCAAAAACCGGGTCTTAAATGCTGAACCCAAAATACTGAAAACATTTCTGCTAAATGACTGTTTCGTTGGTAAAAAATGATAAGAAACATAATTCACAGCAACTTGTTCAAAATATAAAAAAAAGGTTGAGGGCAGGCGATTTAGAGTAATTGCTGAGAGGGTTTAGAAGAGGCAGGGATGCAGGAGAGAGGCGGGCCTAATGGGAAGCGAGCTCTGTCGCCGCAGTGTCGGGCCTCCATCGAGCAGCTGGTGAAGGCCGCGGACCCCGGCTCCGACTACCGCGTGGACGCCGTCCTCTACGACAGCTGTCGCCAGCTCATCGACGGTCCCTGCCACAGGGAGGCTGGCTCTGAGCCCGAGGTACACCTCCTGTCCCCATCATCTTCTCTTAACAACCACGCTCACGGTCTAGGCTAGGGATGAAGGCCATAAGGTAGGCTAGGTGAAGGATTTTCCCTTCCCAACACTGCTAGGGGTTCCTTTTATGCTTGCCCCCAGGAGAAGGCATCAGCTAGAGCCCCTGGAGCTAGAACTTTCATCTGGCCTAGCTAAGAGGTGAAAGAATGTGAATGCAGGTGCTGTCCTGCCTGATGGGTCAGGTAGACTCGCCGAGCATGACGCGGGCGTGTGAGGAGCGCCTCTTGGAGGTCCAGTACTTTCTCAGCCGTGACTTCAGCCTCGATCCCGGCCTCTACCAGGTTCACATCTACCTTATCAGACAACCGTCAGCAATATTTCTTTTCCTTTTCTCTAGGCTTGCCACGCCAACGCCCAGCAGCTTTGCTCAGCAGCCGCCAACTGGTGGGAGCCGCCCAGCACACAGAACCAGCCCGATCCCGGACCCGGCGTCCTTGCCTGCCTCTATCGGTTCCATCCTATTCCACCTCCTTTCCTCTCCCAGAATTCCAGGGCTCTCTAAGGAGCGAAAGATGAATGACAGCCCTTGAGGGCTCCTTGCATAACATCAAAGACTGGCTGGATTGAGGCATGCCTACTCAGAGGATGCGTCCAGCCAGCTGAGCCGCGAGTGCTCTCAGGAGGTGCACCGAGTGCTGCGCGAGCGGGCGGCCAACGTGCGGCTGATGCCCGAGATCGAGGAGTCCTGCCGACGCGCCCTGTCCACGCACTGCTCCGCCTCCACGGCACCCGGCGAGGAGCTGCGCTGCCTCCAGGAGCAGATGAGCGGCAAGGCCTTCAAGGCCAAGTACCCGGACTGCGTCAGCGCCCTCGACGCATTCACCGAGATGGAGTCCAAGGTCTCCTTCCCCCTGCCAGCAGTAGAAGGAGTGAGGATGAGGGGAGAGAATGGACGCAGGACGTGCGGCTGAATCGAGTGCTGACAAAGGCCTGTGCCCCGGTGATCAGCACCTACTGCGCCGGGCTGCTGGACGAGGAGCTGGACCACGGGGATGTGCTGGCCTGTCTGCAGGAGCACAAGGGGGCGCCCGAGATGAACTCCAAGTGCCGCGCCTTCGTCACCCACTTCCAGGCATGGCACCCCTTCGAGCCATTCCTTTAGAAGAAAGATGCCCTTCCAGCTGGTCTCGCTGCGAGACTACAAGTTCAGCTACCAGTTCAAGAAGGCATGCGCCAAGGACATCTCGGAGAACTGTCGCCACTCCGGCGTGGACAAGGGCGCCATCATCCGCTGCCTCTCCAGCATCATGTTCGAGCACCGAATACTCAAGGCACTCGCTTACCCTTCCAGCTGAGACAATTGTCAAAAAACGCTTTTGGTTGAAAGGAAGGGCCGCAGTTGGCGGACAAGTGCAAGAAGCAGCTGCGCGTGGAATACCTGGAGACGGAGAAGCTGGACGCTCAGGAGGACGCCGGCTTCTGGCAGGTCTGCAAGGCCGACATACAAAGCCTCAGCTGCTACTCCAGCGGCGACACCCTCGAGACCGTTTCCTCCTTCCCCCCCCCCCCTCTCCTCCCCTCACCCAGCCCATTGCAGGTGGTAGAGTGTCTGCGGGAGAACAAGGAGAAGATGCGCAGCGACCAGTGCCACCAGCTGGTCTTCGGGCGGGAGCTGGTGGAGGCGGAGGACAACCGACTGGACCACAAGCTGCTAGGGGACTGCAAATCGGAGCTGGACACCCTCTGCCGCGGCGTGGACCCCGCCGCTGTCATGGCCTGCCTCCGGGACCACGTGGGCGACCCCGGCATGTCCGCCGCCTGCGCCAACACCGTCATGGAGAGGGAGGAGGAATCCGCCGCCGACATCCGTCTCAGACCCGAGCTACTGGCTGCCTGTGAGGAGGACGCCATGACCCTGTGCAAGAGCCAGGCTGAGGCACTGCGCCAGAAAGGTGAGCCTGAGAGTTTTTGAGAAGGAGGGAAGATTGGGAGAAGGTTTTTTAGGAGCCAAGGTGGAGGAGCAGGCAGGCGAGATACTCTACTGCCTCCGCGCCAACCTTGTTTCACAGGATCCCAGTCGGAAGGGTTCCCTCCAGAACTTCAAAATTGGTCCTAGGCAATTGAAAGCTTGAACCTTGACAGGACACGTGAGCTTCCAGTGCCAGCTGGAGCTGAAGAAGCTGATCATGGAGGGCGAGGTGGATCCTAAGGTGGACCCCAAATTCTACAAGGTTCCTAGACTCTCTTATCCCTGCCAACCCAATAATCCATCCCCTGCCAACCAGGCCTGCGAGGGCGAGATCCACAAGCACTGCGGGAGGGAGCTGTTCGCGGGGGGCGGGCATGCGCAGCGACTGGAGTGCATGAAGTCGGCCTTCTACAAGGGCACCGTGAGCGACGCGGGGTGCCAGAAGGAGATGGGGCGGCGGGCGGGGGAGGCGCTGGCGGACATCCACCTGGACCCCGTGCTCCACGAGGCCTGCGCCGGGGACATCAACCGCTACTGCAAGGACACTCCGCCCGGCGATGGCCGAGTGGTGCAGTGCCTGCTGGCCGCCTCCAAGACCACCAGTCTGGACCTGGAGCCTGTCTGCCACAACAAGCTCCTGGAGAGGGATCGTCTCTGGAATGCCGCACATGTACGCCTTTTGGCCTTTATTATTTAGCTATTCACGCTGAGCGTTTATTAGTTAGCTATTCAGGTCAAAACAATTGAAGGGAAGGCTACGAGTATACCAGGAAGGTAGCCTATGAATGCAAGCTTAATCCTCATTCAGCCCAATATTTTAGCAGCAAAAGCAAAACATAATGATGGCCAAATAAGAAAAGAAAGAAAACTGGTCTGATGTATGCAGGAGAAGATGGGTATGGCGCTGCCGCAGTCACTGGGAGAGCTGGCGCAGTTGGCGCTGGAGTCGCCGGAGCGGACGAGCATCCTGAGCGTCTTCTTCGCCATCGTGGCGGCCGTCTTCGTCCTTGCCGTCTGCTGCGGTCGCTACTCCCGCCGCCTCCGACGGGAGATCAAGGATCGCTAGCTTCCCTCCTCCTCCACTCCTCCAGGAATCCTCTGCAATCGCCACTCTTCCACGGAGCTCTTCTGAAGCTTCCATCTGTGATGGCCGTCCTTCTGAGAATGTGGCAGCCTCATTTGTGCTCCCCCTTTTTTGGTAGGCCCTTCTGTTCCCGTGTCTGGTCCAGTATTTCTGTGCAGGCCTCTGCTTAACAGTTCTTTCCTGAACGTTTGCTGGTGTGCTTCTGGAGCCAGTGAGGGGTTGGGCAGCCAGTCTGAGGCCGCTGAGCATAGTGATGGGGTACATGTGCTGAAGGATGTTACATTTCTCGGAGTTCATATCCCAGAATGAGCTGAATAGCTGTTTTTGAAACGTAGTTCTTCGGTTACAATTGTTGCTTTTGTTGCATTCCAATGAGATAAGTCTTAGGTTGTCTTGGAAATGTTGTGATGTTTGGAATGAGCTCGCTGTTTCTTTCCTGGTTTTAGCGGCTTTCCCCCTTTAACTGGTGTATTTTTCTGCACTTGGAGATTTCTGGCTTCACTGCTTTTCTGAGGCATAATAAAGGGCCATACTTTTCAACTATAATCATCCTGAAAATATTGAACACACTTGAATCGCAAATGAACACTTGTACACGAGGAAATCGCGCTCTCTTTTGTCACTTTCCAAAATATATTATTCATTCTGCTAGGTTCTTCAACTTTCGAACACTTTAACGTTTATCATAAAACGGAAGCCATCCTTCAACATTTATACAGGGGTAGTTTTTTCTTTCCATAAAAAAGAAAATTTCGTAAAAAGGCGGTACTAAGTGCCGTTTTCATCAGCCGTTTTCTCTCATGACCACGCAGCCCTCGGCGACAGGCAGCCTTTGGCCGCGGAAAAAGTTATCTTCCCAGACTTCTTAAAATACATCACGTGTGCCAAAAAGGCCTATCTCCGGTATCGTCCAAAAAATTATTCGTGAGTTCCAAATGCACAAACTTCATTAAAAAGCTAGCAAAAACCAACATTACCTAATTGAACATGTCCGCAACTAAAAGTCGACTCGATTGCTCAAGCTAAATAGTTTTATTCAATTATTTCCAAATTCCAAAACTTCTAAACTGTAGGGCAAAAGCGTTTTCTGCAAGAAACAGGAGTGGGGTGGAAATAACTTTTCCGACACTTTTTTCAAATGGAGATGAGTATGCTCATTTCCGACTCCGAGGCGTGGATGGGCGATGTAGGTAGAAGGGCTGGGGGGCAAGGTTGTAGATGACTGGGTTGAGACAGGCGGCAAGAAGAAGTCAATTCTTAGGGTTTGGCAAACAGACAACTTCAGCTGGCACTTGTCCCAGTCCCGCGTCCGCTCCCACCCGCACAGCGCTCGCAACAGCCCCTCTGTCTGCCACCATCCTCTTTTATTCCTCCATCCCCTCTAGCCGCCCCATTCAAAGCAAGCTCACCTGATAAGGAAGCCAGGAAAGGACGTAGGTGACCACAATCAGAACACTGGTCACCACAAAGCGATGCGGGCGCCGCTTTCTCTCCCCTGTCTCAATATCGCGCCATATTATCTGCATTTACGCTTTGAGATTTTTATCAAACAATAGCGCAGAAGTTAATAAGGATGTTGCGTAATTGCGTGACAGAGCAGAGCCGACCTTAAAGGAGCTGGAATTGGCGGGACTCCAGACTGAGCTACCGACGGAGATCAGTGAACCGCATGTAGTTACTGCAGGCAAAGACACGCCGGAGTGACTTCGCGGCAGCCTGCACAAACTGGCATAAATTTCGACGGATTTAAGATACGGCTAAAACGCTACAGCATGAGAAGCGTATGAATTTTCAATTATTAAAAATTCCATACAAGATTCAAAACCATTGTAAATTGTTTTGAATTGTATTGGGAAACATTTTGAGCGACAAGTTATTGGTGACAAGGCTGTCTCCAAGAGATGCGCAGCCTCGCTACAAGATACTACATTCAAAACAGTGGAAAGTGTTAAACGGTGCATATCTCGATTGCATGCAACCAATGTCTCGATTGCCCATTCATAACTAGGGCGCTGTTGCAACCTAGGACTAAAAGTTTATAGAATAATGTTTTAACCACCGCAAAAGAATGAAATCAATGCTACATGAAAAAAATAAAAAAGCTTTACGGATTGGTAGAAGTTGCAGATGAAGCGCCTTTTGTGCAGCTCATTTCCCTTCTTCGAGGCGCAGATGAGTTTTTGCCGTTTCGCACTTTCAACCTGCCAAATCACTATGGTTTAAATTGTATGTGATCCATAACTATACATAATCTGCTGCTTGGACAGTAGCAATAAGTACTGTACTCGCTGTACTTCGTTCAGTTACGTATTGCTAAGCCATGATCCACCACTTCTGCGCCGCTGTAGTCGAAGTGTATATGTCCTGCCTCCAGGCAGTGCGCGACGATGTTGGGGCTTTCAAGGCGCATCTCAATGCCTGTTGGGCGCAACTTTTTGACTCTCCCTGATCACTCCCCCCCTACCCGCTTAAACGTGTCTTTTTGCTCATAATGATGTACCCAGGGCTTATGCCGTCTTTTTTATCAAGTAAAATGATATGATATGATTTGTTCGGTGGTTGGGTATTCCACTTTAGTCGGTGTTAATTAGTGTTCTGTGTTGAAAAAATTAGAATGATTTGAGTGTTCTTCTCCATGTTTTAGCGTTCCACGCGACCAAGTCTGGACGGTTGGGACTACGGTGGGAAATTTGGGCGACCGCCAATCCATCCGAAGGTCTCTTCCACTTCCATGCCAAGTCCCTTCTTGAACCGCAACGTCTCGGACTCATCAAAACCTCATTTGGCCACGACGACCACCTCGATGTAAGTAAACGTGATCTTCTTGTCGCCAGAATAGCGTTTCTGTCTCTTGTCAAAGCATTGTCGGAATCTACCGTTAATGTATGTGCCTTTTTCCAGCTAAGTTTAATTCAGGTTTTGAGATGGGCAGATTTGTTGTACTTGTACTTAGTTGTACTTAAGGCGGTTATCACCCTGGGCGGGTTGAACCAGCATCCTCCTTGGCATTGACCACGTCCCAGACCGCTGCTGCCCAGCTCTTCCGATCCTGCGCCGCAGGGATGGATATTGACAGATTTGCTGTAGCATTGTCGTTGTCAAAATGTACATACTCTAAGCTGTACAGTAGCACTGGACCACAAAGTCAAACACTCAATGGAACGGTGGTTGCAAATGCGCAAAAGAAACGTTTCATTGTCATTGAAGCATAACTTTATTGTACCAAGGTGACAAGGCATAACGTTGTCAGAATTCAGGCTAGCTGTGCTTCTCCTCTTGAGATGTACTCATGGTGAACGCAATAAAACGCAAAAAAATCAGTTTTGAAGTACATTTTATATCAATTTTAAATTTTAAGTTAGAATTGGTTTCCACAAATGGCGGAAAACATTGGGTCCATTCGCGTGTTAAGAGTGCATTTAAGCGGTAAATCGTGCCAGGAATGTTCGTAGAGCTTCAGCCTTGATTGCCAGTTTATCTAAAGTTTGCACCATATGCTTTTTTCATGATAGAAAATAGGCTTCGTTGCATTTTGTGGTAAAGCGGCCGACCAAAGCTGTTAATTCCTTATCAAGCAGTTAAGGCTCTCTTTTTGGACACGATAGTAAAAGAAGGTACGGGATTCAAGTAAAAGCCATGATGAACTTCGTCACAAGTCAAGCCTGTACATGCATGGTTCATGCTTATTTAGACTTAAGGCCGAAACCTCAAGCCAGGGTCACTGATCATCAGCAGACTTCCCAGGCAGAACAGCGTAAACGCAAACTCTGATTTGACTTGGACTCAGTTCGGCTAATATCTACGGGATCCTTTCTTCAGTTATTTAAAACGCACAAATCGTAGCTTGCAACTACAATGGATTAATGCGTATTTGCGAGGCTGGCAAAAGATTCAATAGCCACTCTATTTCGTGTTTGCCTTTCAATTCCTGACAATGGGAGCTGGAAGCTGAAAAATTGGAATTCTATGCGTTCTTTCTCAGAAAGCCTGTACTATTGAATTAAAAAAATATTTCGTCAGCTGATTAGGGGGTTGCTACGTCACCAACAAGCGCCTGAGGACGGACCTCAGTAGCGTCAGTGACGCGCGAGGGTTCATCAAAAAACCGGCCTGGTCCAAAGCGCCTGGCGTCGGTAGCCGGAAACCGAAGTCAGGGGTGTTCCGCCGATTCTCCACCGTCATGCAGCGCGACTCATTTGGATTAGTTGACCAGACACCTACCAACACCGGGGGACGGTCACAATTGGCAGTATTTCGTTCACAAAAAATCGATTCAGTATTAGTTTCATACAGTAAGATACCGGATTTTTCAATAGCGCTTCAGGCACGATTAACGTCGTTAATATTTCCAATACAGCGCATTCGAAGTCGAATTAGTACCTAGGCAGAGTATATAATTCCAATTTGATTTCTATTCGCTTCAGCAACGTGGTGAATACAGCTCAAAAAATAGTCGCTAATATATTGTAGGCTATAAAAAGAGCTCATTTGGAGTAGTTGTCTTCAAGGAAATAACACAGCAAAATGCCAACATCTGTCAGTAGAAACCCTAGAGGTCCTCATATTGTGTTTCCCGATTCTCCATGCAGAAAGTCAGAAAAGTCAGAAAAACTGACCAGTAATTGTCAGTTTTTCTGAATTTTCTGACTTTCTGCGTGGAGAATCGGGAAACCATAGAGGTCCTGTTTTGCGAAAGTATACCCAAGTTTCAAAACCGTATTTGCCAGTTCTCAGAAGTCTCAGTCTTCGCCCATGTAAATCGCGTTTAGGTTCTTATGCTATTGCCAACCTTTGGCAGCAAAATCATGCTGGTTTCGTTTTCCCTTAGTGTAATATAGCTTCAAAACCGTAGTTACCAGTTGTCCGAAGTCCCAGTCTTTGTCAATCGATATTGAGTTTTGATGTTGTTCCTGGGCTTGGAGCTGCGCGCGCCTTAAAGGGCGTGGTACTGTGTAACAACGCGCATTTTGTTTGCTTTAAATCTCCGGTTGAATCACGCGCGCAGACAAGGTGCCTTTTTTCCCCATCTGCTAATGCGCGGACGGAAAGACGCATTCCATTTTCCCGCCGCCTGCTCTTCGCACAGTAAAACGGCTTACTGTGAAACGGCCTTGTCGCTGCACCAAGTCGAGGGAAATTAAGCGTACGCCAAGCTCCGATTGTGCCATTTTTCGGATATGTAGCCATATGACGAATGTTCAGGCAGGGTCTCCGATCATCACCGGAATTACCTTGGCAATAATCGCAAAAACGTTCGCGTCTAAGCCTGAGGTTGAAATGACTACCTTGTCAGCAGCTAACAGGGTAACCGTAACCGATCAAAATGCGTGAATCCCACTCATGGTACCCGCAAACTTGATAAACCAAACTCAGAGTCAGATAAGAGTTGGCCTTTACGCCGTTCTGTCTGGGTAATCCTGCTGAGGTTGATGTTTTTGAATCACGCCGGGGTTCTGAGGATTGATCCCGGCAACGCCAGCGTGCCCTCGTGGAAGGGTTGCTTTGCGGGGGGGGGGGGGGCACGCAGGGTGGGTCGACACGACTTCGAAGCCACGTGGGCCTACACTGGACACCGCGAGAAGGTGTCGTGCCACGCCCGGCTCCTGCTGTTAATGGGAGACTCTGCCTGAGGATTCACCCTATGATCCATGAAACGTGCATGTAGAGGGTTGGCTTGTGATGAAGTTCAAATAACGTTTCGTTTCCTAAGCAAT
>JASANA010008518.1:0-14173 GCA_030248095.1 Ptycholaimellus sp. GST1_10
GAAAAAAGCTAAGCACCCGTGTAGCGGGATCCATGCAGCCCAATTCCCAAAATTTAAAGAGATGGTAATGCATGAAAAAAGCTGAGCACCTGTGTAGCAGGACCCATGCATCCAAAATTCCAAACCCTCGCTATCATGCAATCATGGAGGTGTATTTATAAATGGAGCGATCACTCTTTAACATGGGGAGGGGGGCTAAGTTGCAAAACTCCAAAAGTTATAACACAGGGGGCTCTGAATGACCTTTTGTTGACGGCTGCTGTGGGTCGTAGAAAGCACCTACAGAAGTGTTCTTGGGCTCAAAAAAAGACCCCTCAATTCTATTTTCCGAATTTCCAAACAGTTTAAGCTCAAATTGATTTGCTAAAGAAATATTCCCAAAAAACGGGGGTGGCACTTTCTCTAATGGTCAGCTCTTGACCGTCGGCTGCCCATGCTGCTAATGTTTCATGGTTTAATTGGTACACAAGGGTCAGAAAGCAAATAAATACAACAACAATTCATTATTATTGGTCGTAATAGTCAATTGCCCAAGTTACCCAAGGAATTGATGTTACAGTAATATATAACACTTAAATATTTGACTATTTTCAGCAGTATAGTTTTGCAACTTGCTTTATATTGTACAGGTATATAAAGTGATTGCTCAATATATATAGCTCGCTGATGCAATATAGGTACAAGCCCCAAACAATTTACCCCCATGCTATATTCCCCACACAAAACCATTGCTGTCTTTTCCGTATCAACTCCCAAACCCTTGCATCTCTCAAATAAGCTCTCAAACCATTGTCTCTGTACTTCACAAAACTCCTCAAACTCAACAAAAGATATTCTCCAATACCCAAACAATTGCATCAATACCCCAGTCCAATCCAATCCAAACCACAACCCCTCGCTGTCATGCACAAACAAGTATATGGCGCAAAGCGCAATAGGTGACCGCGGAGCGCACCACCTCTACGCTTACAATATGAATGCATGGAATTTTGTCAGTGCTAAGAGCAAGTCTGTGGTTTCTCAACCATTTTTGAAAGTAAGCACATATTTGGAATCGCTATATATGACTTGTGAACAAAAAAACTCAAGTCCTCTGTTCAATTCTTAGCCATTCAGATGTTACTGATTAATGATGACATTGTCGTGCATGAAAGTTAGTCACTCAAGAAAGTAAGTCTGTGGTTTCTCAACCATTTTTAAAAGTAAGCACAGATTTGGAATCGCTAAATACGACTTGTGAACAAAAAAACTCAAGTCTTTAGTGCAATTCTTAGCCGTTCAGGTGTTACTAATTATTGATGACATTGCCATGCGTGAAAGTTTGTCACTCAAGAAAGTAAGTCTGTGGTTTTTCAATGATTTTCAAAAGTAAGCACAGATTTGGAATCGTTATATACGACTTGTGAACAAAAAAAACTCAAGTTGTCTGTGCAATTCTCAAGATTACAGGTGCTACAGCGCAAAAACTGTATATTGCAATGTTTAAACCTTTCTACCCAAATAAGTAATGTTTCATATGCTCGGAAACCAGGTCTACCCCTCCAGATCTTCCTAAAATTGCATTACCTTTCAGGAAAAAAAAAGTTTGTCCCAATCCGTTGAGAATTCGCCCGTTCCCAGCATTTCCAGATATATATATATACATACACATGAGGACAAAAGTTCAGTAACCTCTATAGACCGCGGAGCGGCCCTTCGGGCCGCTCCGCGGTCAAAAATGACCATGCCAGTTACCTACTGGCTACTCCCACCCAGTGTTGGGTACATGAAAAATGACGTGATATTCCGTCTCTCATTGGTCAGTTTTTTCTTCCATTTCCATGCATACGTTTACAAGTTGCATTTCCACATGCCATCAATTTTTGTTCCTTTGTCATGCCCAAACCATTTGCCATTCCTCAACCATTTGCCACACTCACTTCAAATCCTTTTCAGAATAATTTCCCCACTTTTAAACGATGATTCTAAAAATCCATTAAACCATTAAAAACATTATAAATTTTAATCCAATGACTCCCAAATATAATGTCTTCAGTCATGATCCCCCAGCCGTTTTTACTCCCAAGCGCAGCCATTTACCTCCAATCCATCTGTCCCTGCCAGAAGTAGAGCTAAGTCTGGCATTGCCCCCCCCCCTCCCCGAAGTCAATGGCAGCCTGCCAGTCAATCTATTGAAAACTTATCATACAAGGCATATTACCCTGTAAAAAGTTGTGCTCCATGCAGTAAGGGCAAATTTATTGTAAAAACCTAACTAAATTCTCTACAATTGTACCCTCAATGATATGTGAGAACAAATTTTGCCTTAAAAAATTGCAGAATATTATTCGTCCAAATAAAATTTAGTAAAGCTTACGCAACAGTTACAACCTGCAGTTCCCCAAGCTATTCCCCCCAGCGGTTTACCATTCCCTAATTATTTTCCTCCCTTTTTCCAAAAATTCCTAGGGCGCGACAGCGCCCTAGTTATGAATGGGTGATCGAGTTTTTGGGTGGTCGCGTGTCACGAGGTTCAGCGCCTTGGATGTTGAATGAAACCATGGACATTTATACACCAATCGAAAGCTTGTAAAGAGATCTCGATGAGGAAAATCGTGGAATATTGATTTTAGCCTTAGAATTTTAGAAATTTTGAAAAAACCTGAAAAAAGGTAAAAAATTATGACTTCTCTGTCTTCGAAGTGCTATAATTTTAGAACAAAAGCGAAATTCAAATATCCAAGAATTACGTGTTTTAGCAAATTTTCTCAGCTTTCCAATGGTGCTATTTTTGTTATAGGTTACATGGAGAAATTTCCCAATCAATTCATGTTTTTGAGAGCGATTTGGTTCGATTTTGTGCTCTACCCATTTCGCTTATGTTTCAATGAAGCCAAACTGCGCATTTTTTTAAAACTTATGCGCAGGTTAGTTTGTATGCAATAATTTTGTGAGCTTTATGGGGACTTATAGAGACATCGACCTCGCTATAAATGGTTGGTGGTAGATAGATAGATCCTATGGCGCCCTAGTTATGAATGGGCAATCGAGTTTTTGGATGGTTGCATGTCACAAGCTACAATTTCTTGGATATTGGATGAAACCTATAACATATATATTTCAATCAAAAGCTCGCAGTGAGACATAGATGGAGAAAATAGTTAAATTTTGATATTAGCCATAGAAGATGATAAATTTTAAAAAAATACCTGGAAAAATGCTAATACTTCAATTTTTTTATCAACTGATGGTCAGGTTAGGTTAGAGCTTCATGGAAAAAAAAAACACCAAGCGATGGATTTTCCTCAATGACAGTTTGAAGCCTTGTTCATGTGGCAAGTAAATATTAAATATCTCTTCCACATGGCCAAGATCTAGACAAGTCTAAAATGCTACAGCATGAGCCACTTATGAATTGTCAATCATCAAAAAGAACTAGACTAGGTGTGACAAAATCGTGATAAATGTTGAATAATATTATAAACCATTTTGAGTTAAAATTTTAACAGGTTCGTCTACAAAATCCACTGATCATTCATAAGCAGGCGGCAATTTTGGCACAAAGAGGACAAAAATTAGTGAAAGATAAAATAGAAAATATAACTTGTGAAATAAGAAAATATGTTAAAATGTGCTTTGAAATAAGATAAAAAAATTCTGTAATTTTAGGCATGATAAAATTATAAATTTACTAAAGCAGGCATAAAAAAAACCTACAAAATTGAAATTAAATCAAAAATAGAAGGGTGAAGTTAAATTAAGCTGGCATCTTCTACATGCAATTTTCATTCTAATCTGAATCACGCTTCAACTTTGTCATGAATTTTAAACATTTTACACTGTTCTATGAATAACTACGGTTCAAAAATAACTTATCTTTTAAGCAAAACCGAGGACAAAACAAAAAAAATGAAATAATACAGGTGACGGGATTCCTGCCATAAATTGCCGCCTGCTTATGAATGATCAGTGGATTTTGTAGACGAACCTGTTAAAATTTTAACTCAAAATGGTTTATAATATTATTCAACATTTATCACGATTTTGTCACACCTAGTCTAGTTCTTTTTGATGATTGACAATTCATAAGTGGCTCATGCTGTAGCATTTTAGACTTGTTATTATAATAAACCTCCTTTTATGTCATCTTGAAAATTATAAAAGCCTAGCTCAATTTTAGTACAAGTGTCCCCCGACTGTAGCTGGGACCATATAGTCGCCGTAGGCGACGGCGAAGCTCAACCTAGTCCATATATATAATAGAGGAGCCTGTCTTGTGAGTAAGCATGGGGCGCGCCATGAGGGAAGCTTCTGGTGAGGAGGTGAGAGTGTTTTTGGGTAAATTGGGGTCGGGGAACACGATTCGGAGTTAATCAGCTTGCGCTGATCACGGGAATGTGCTCAAAACATCAAAAAAGTAAGTTTTTTCAATGTTTTGGAACTGCGCAGTTTTGAAAACTACCCAATCAGGCCGAATTTCAGTCATTAAAGATAAATATTCCCAAAAAAATAACCTTGAACCTCTTAGGCAATATAACCCTACTCAGGTTGGGTGCCTAATCTTTGAAGTCCCTTGAGGACAGCCGGGTGTTTGCTGTTGCATTCATTTGGTGTGGCTGTAATTTGGCCACTGGGTGGGAGTCCCTAGAAGAGTCAGTAGACCAATAAAAGAGGCTAATGCATGAAAATAGCTAAGCACCCGTGTAGCGGGATCCATGCAGCCCAAAAACATTCCTCCAATCCATTTGCCCCCCCCCAACCATTTGCCTTCTTCTATCACCAGATTGCCCGCCCCTCCTAAATAAAATCCCTGTTATCAAATTTTAACTGTCATGCCAAAAACCTTTTCATAATTTAGTTTTCGATTTTTTAATGGGGTCATAAAATCATGCAAAAAATAATTTTATTAAATTGGACTTATTTTTTTGGTTTTGGGTCCATTTTGATGCATAGATATCAAAAATTGGGGCCACAGATGCAGAAAATATTTATAAATTATGGAAATAATGGAAAACCCCAGAAATCCCCAAAAAGTTTCATTTTTGCGAGTTTATCCAACTATCCAACTATCCCGCCAATGCTAAAGTAGCTTTAAACCTATTTAAACACATCAAAGTTTTTTTTTGATTCCAACTGCCTCCCCAAAACTCATCCAATTACCCCCCCCAATTTAAATGAACTTTAAAAGTATTTATTGAAGCGATGCGGTTTGATGTCGATGAGAACGTTTTTTATCCTTTCTTGAGCAACTGGTGATCGAATGACATGGAGAAGGAGGGCGGCCAAAGTCTACGCGAAGCTGGCTGTAGAAGACCTAATATTTGGCGCGAGATTGAAATCCTTTTCCCACATTTCTCCCCTGAACAAAAGCTAAGCCTATAGCTCTAACAATGCCTAAAAGGCGAAGCAGTCTAAAACACTGTCCTGATGCATAATACAGCAAAACATCTTAAATACCTGTTCTCAAACGACTGAGCATCGAAAATCACAGTAAAAGGCTTGTAGGAAATTTCCTAAATTCGAAGTAGAAAAAGCAGTTGCTCTGAATGCCTAAATGGGTGCATGAGATGCGATGGAGGTACTAAAACTTTCACAAAACGAAATTTGAATTTCCCTGGTTCCCTACCCCCTACAAAAAGCCAAGCATGGAAAGGCTAAAGAGAGCGCTGGGGCTGGGCGTAGAGGTTGAGGTGCTCGTCGCAGGTGTTCTTGCAGCCATTGCTGCCCTGGCCCGCACAGCTGCTGCTGCTGTCCCTCGTTCACTGCCCGCTCGTCTCCTCCTCCCTTTTCAATCCAGCCGAAAGCAGGAGAAGACAAGAGTGTGAAAGTGGAGCACCAAAAGTTGAGGTGAGACAAGAGCAAGAGTGCTCTTGAATCACCAGATGCGCTTGTGAAGAGTGAAGGAGAGAGAAGGCGTTGCAGATGTGGAGGGCGGCCCCGTTGCCGCCGCGGAACTTGGAGAAGTTGGTGAAGGCCTTGTGAGCGCGGTGGACGGCCTTGGCGCCGCCGCAGAGCTTGGAGAGGTTGTTGGAGGCCTTGCAGACGCGGAGGGCGGCCCCGTCGCCACCGCGGAGCTTGAAGAAGTCGCTGGAGGCCTTGAAGATGCGGAGGGCAGCCCCGTCGCCGCCGCGGAACTTGTAGCAGCTGCTGGAGGCCTTGCAGACGCGGAGGGCAGCCCCGTCGCCACCGCGGAGCTTGAAGAAGTCGCTGGAGGCCTTGAAGACGCGGAGGGCGGCCCCGTCGCCGCCGCGGAACTTGAAGACGTTGTTTCTGGTCTTGTGAACGTGGTGGATGGCCTCGGCGCCGCCGCGGAGCCTGGAGTAGTTGCTGAAGGCCTGAAGAGCGCAGTGGATGGCCTTGGCGCTGCCGTAGAACTCGGAGAGGTTGCTGACGGCCTGGAGAAAGTGGTGGACAGCCCCGATGAGCCTGGAGAGGTTGCTGAAGGCCTAGAGAACGCAGTGGGCTTGTAGCCTCTTTTGATGTGCCCTTTCTGGCATCTTCTTCTCGCCCCGACTCCTGAGAGCTGGAGGGGGGCCCTTTCCGATCACTTTGTGGGCTTTTCGCCTCTTCTGATGTGCCCTTTCTGGCATCTTCTTTTCGCCCCGCCTCCTGAGAGCTGGAGGGGGGCCCCTTCCGATCACTTTGTGGGCTTTTCGCCTCTTCTTCCCGCCCCTCCTCCCATGGACTAGAGGGGGGCCCTTTCTGCCCCTTGGAGATGCTGAAGAAGCCCTGGTTGCCGTTGCTGGCCTGAGAGATGATGGCGAAGGACTTGGCAGGCTCCTTGCAGCCGCTGCTGCCCTTGGAGATGCTGCAGATGCGCTTGGTGGCCTGGGCGGGCTCCTTGCAGCCGTCGCTGCCCTTGGAGATGCTGAAGATGAACTGGATGGCCTCCTTGCAGCCGTCGCTGCCCTTGGAGTCGTTGTAGACCGCCTCTCCGCTCTCCTCGCACTTGCTGGAGCCCTGGCCGTCGTCGCTGGCCTTGGAGACGCTGAAAATGAACTGGATGGCCTCCTCGCAGCCGCTGCTGCCCTTAGAGTCGTTGTAGACCGCCTCTCCGCTCTCCTCGCACTTGCTAGCACCCTGGCCGCCGTCGCGGGCCTGGGAGACGATGCTGAAGGACTGGATGGCCTCCTCGCAGCCGTTGCTGCCCTTGGAGTCGTTGTAGACTGCCTCTCCGCTCTCCTCGCACTTGCTGGAGCCCTGGCCACCGTTGCGGGCCTGGGAGACGATGCTGAAGGACTGGATGGCCTCCTTGCAGCCGTTGCTGCCCTGGGAGCCGATGTTGAAGCCCTCCCCACTCTCCTCACTGCCGTTGCAGCCCTGGCCGCCGTTGCTGGCCTTGGAGACGATGCTGAAGGACTGTACGGCCTCCTCGCAGCCGTTGCTGCCCTGGGAGCTGATGTCAAAGCCCTCCCCGCTCTCCTCGCACTTGCTGAAGTCCTGGCCGCCGCTGCTGGCCCTGTCACAGTTGCCGTAGCCTTCCTTGCAGCCGTTGCTGCCCTGAGAGATGCTGAAGACGAACTTGATAGCCTGGGCAGGCTCCTCGCAGCCGTTGCTGCCTTGGGAGACGTTGGAGCCAAAGCTGGGAACCTTCTTGCCACCTTCGTTGCTGCTGCCACCCTCGCTGGCCTTGTTGCAGGTGCCGGAGCCCTCCTGGACGCCGTTGCTGTCCTTGGAGAGGCTGTAGACGAGCTTGGCGGCCTCCTCGCAGCTGTTGCTGCCTTGGGAGATGCTGAAAACGGACTGGAAGGCCTGGGCGAGGCTGGGAGCTCCCCTGGCTAGGTGGCCGATCCTTTCTTGGGTCTCTTGGAGCTGGCGCTGCCTTTCTCCTGGATGAATCCAGGCTGGAACTGTGACTATCTTGAAGGTTAGAGGAAAGGAGAGAGGCCGAAGAGGCTGTCGATTGAGGAGGGCGTCGTGGAGGCTCTGAAGGTACTGGACATGCTTGTGGAGGCTGGCCTGGTCTGGGAAGACATCCTCAAAGAAGTCGGCGAGCTCCTGGTCCAGCTTCTTGGCCTGGGCGTCGATGGAGAGGAGCTTCTTCTTCTTCTTGCCCAACTTGAGACTGGAGAGCTGGTTCATTTTGAACTTTGTTCTGACTGACTGAGCCCTGAGGAGGGCTGTTTGTGTACACTTGAGGCCGGTGGGTGGGCGCGGGAGATGTAGATAGGCGGGGGGTGTGTAGCCACTAAACTGCGCGCTCTGACGTCACAGAAGCGCAAGATGATGAAATTTCGGGAAGGAAGGGTGGAAGTGAGGCTGGGAAGCTCTTTGCGAAAGAGAATCGCTAGGAGCGGGAAAGGAAAGGGTGAGGGAGGGTTGGAGGAAGCTTGAAGACGATGGTAGGAGGCGGAGGTTGTTGAGACGAGGCTGGAGCTTCCGAACTTGTTCCTGAGGCTGCTGCCGGTGATGGAGACGAGTTTGTTGAAGTCCTAGTCCTCGGTGACCATGAAGATGAAGGAGTGGAAGGCTGGGAACATAGCTGCAAAGCCACTGCTCAGCTGGAACCCAAAAAGACCCACCAAACGCACTCCAACTCTCCCCAAACGAAATCCACCAAAAGAGGAAGTGAATCTAGGCCTGGGAAGGCACTAGCTTCACTAAACGCGATTGAGACAAAGCTTGTTGGGTGGAGAGAGCTTGAAGGTGGATGAGGAGACTTGAGCTGTTGCTGTAATCCCTGCCGCTGTGGCCGAACACGCTGCCGCTGCAGGTGATACCGATGCGCTTGTGCCTGTTGCCCTTGAGGAGTTCCACGTCCTAGTCCTCCCGCCGGAAGACCATGGACAGCTCCATATTGAAGCGATGCGGTTTGATGTCGATGAGAACGTTTTTTATCCTTTCTTGAGCAACTGGTGATCGAATGACATGGAGAAGGAGGGCAGCCAAAGTCTACGCGAAGCTGGCTGTAGAAGACCTAATATTTGGCGCGAGATTGAAATCCTTTTCCCACAGTATTTAAATGCATTAAACTATTTTTTACAATTGCAACAGTTGCCCCCCGAAAACTTATGAAACTATTCCCCAAAATCAAAGTTTATCCAATTAGCCCCACTCCAAAATGAAAATGAAAATGCTTTTACAGGCCTATTTAGGCTCACCCAATCCTCCCATGTAGGGCGGTGGATGCCAGATGCTTTTACAGGCATATTTAGGCTCACCCAATCCTCCCATGTAGGGCGGTGGATGCCAGATGCTTTAACAGGCCTATTTAGGCTCACCCAATCCTCCCATGTAGGGCGGTGGATGCCAGATGCTTTTACAGGCTTATTTAGGCTCACCCAATCCTCCCATCTAGGGCGGTGGATGCCAGATGCTTGTACGTACAGACTTATTTAGGCTCACCCAATCCTCCCATGTAGGGCGGTGGATGCCAGATGCTTTAACAGGCTTATTTAGGCTCACCCAATCCTCCCATGTAGGGTGGTGGATGCCAGATGCTTTTACAGGCCTATTTAGGCTCACCCAATCCTCCCATCTAGGGCGGTGGATGCCAGATGCTTTTACAGGCTTATTTAGGCTCACCCAATCCTCCCATGTAGAGCAGTGGATGCCAGATGCTTTTACAGGCTTATTTAGGCTCACCAAATCCTCCCATCTAGGGCGGTGGATGCCAGATGCTTTTACAGGCTTATTTAGGCTCACCCAAACTTCCCATGTAGGGCAGTGGATGCCAGATGCTTTTACAGGCTTATTTAGGCTCACCCAATCCTCCCATCTAGGGCGGTGGATGCCAGATGCTTTTACAGGCTTATTTAGGCTCACCCAATCCTCCCATCTAGGGCGGTGGATGCCAGATGCTTTTACAGGCTTATTTAGGCTCACCCAATCCTCCTATCTAGGGCGGTGGATGCCAGATGCTTTTACAGGCTTATTTAGGCTCACCCAATCCTCCTATCTAGGGCGGTGGATGCCAGATGCTTTTACAGGCTTATTTAGGCTCACCCAATCCTCCCATGTAGGGTGGTGGATGCCAGATGCTTTTATAGGCCTATTTAGGCTCACCCAATCCTCCCATGTAGGGCGGTGGATGCCAGATGCTTTTACAGGCCTATTTAGGCTCACCCAATCCTCCCATGTAGGGCAGTGGATGAAAGATGCTTTTACAGGCTTATTTAGGCTCACCCAATCCTCCCATGTAGGGTGGTGGATGCCAGATGCTTTTACAGGCTTATTTAGGCTCACCCAATCCTCCCATGTAGGGTGGTGGATGCCAGATGCTTTTACAGGCTTATTTAGGCTCACCCAATCCTCCCATCTAGGGCGGTGGATGCCAGATGCTTTTACAGGCTTATTTAGGCTCACCCAATCCTCCTATTTAGGGCGGTGGATGCCAGATGCTTTTACAGGCTTATTTAGGCTCACCCAATCCTCCTATTTAGGGCGGTGGATGCCAGATGCTTTGATTACCCATAAAATTTGTAATTCTGGTCATCAGTAATTTCTGTAGCTGTTTCCATATAGTCGCCGTAGGCGACGGCGAAGCTCAACCTAGTCACCATATATAATGACAGAGCCTGTCTTGTGAGTAAACACGGGGCGCGCCATGAAGAAAGCTTCTGGTGAGGAGGTAGAAGTGTTTTTGGGTAAATCGGGGGCCAGGAACACGATGGAGCTATGCGGAGCTTGATCTGAGCACGGGAATGTGCTTAAAACATCAAAAGTATGAGTTTTTTCAAAGGTTTTGGAACTGTGCAGTTTTGGAAGCTACCCAATCTGACTTAGTTTTAGACATTACACATAAGTGTCCAGTGCACTTCGTCCAACCAGACTAATTACTGGGCAATTTAACCTTTCATGGGTTGGGTGCCTAATCTTTGATGTCCCTTGAGGACCGCCAGGTGTTTGCTGATGCATTCGTTTGGTGTGGCTGTAATTTTGCCACTGGGTGGGAGTTTCTAAAAGAGTCGGTAGACCAAGAAAAGAGGCTAATGCATGAAAAAAGCTGAGCACCCATGTAGCGGGACCCATGCAGCCCAAACTTTTATTCTTAAAACATCCAAACCCTTATCGCCATATTCCAAATGTAACCTCCAAACCATTGCTATATGCTTCATACAATTCATACAAGCCAATTCATACAATTCCATACTAAACACTTGCCTCCATGTTCCAAATAAACTCCCTAACCAGTCTCTGTACTCTATCCCTCACCATGCATGCCATCATGCATTATACAATTATACAAACCGCAAATCGTCTGCCTTTATGATCTTATCCAATACCCCAATAATTTTCTTCATGCACCACTCCAACCCCATTCGAACCTCCAGACCTTCGCCATCATACACAAAACAAACCTCAAAACTCTTTGCTTATTCAAGGATCAATCAAGAGCCTGTCATGTTGGTCATCATGGCGCGCCGGTTGTTTGCAGCCCCACTACCCACTACCCCCCCCCCCCCCGAGCCATTTCAATTCTCCCACAGATGTTCACTCCCGTCAATCGTTTGCCTTCCCCCCAAACCGATTGCCCACCGCAGCCTCCCCAGTCCAGCCAATTGCCCTCCCCAACGATGTTCAGACATTTCTCTGGCCTGTTTGCCAATTGCCTACCCCAACCGTTGCTCCCTAGCAATTTATTAACCCCCTCCCCCCACCGTTTGCCCTCCCAAAACCATTGTCCCCCTCCTCTGCTTCCCGAATTCAAATGATGCCTGTCAAGCCATTCAAAAAAAAATCACCTAAGTGATTTTCAATACAGACAAATTCCATCCAAAAAATTGTGTGACACCTCTCTTTATTTTCCCTCCATATTATCCACATAAATTAAAAATCCTGGCTTAGATAAATACTGTACGTGGTTCCATATAGTCGCCGATGCCCAATTTTTGATGTCCCTTGAGGACCGCCAGGTGTTTGCTCCTGCATTCATTTGGTGTGGCTGTAATTTGGCCACTGGGTGGGATCTCTTAAAAGAGTCATTAGACCACAAAAGAGGCTGATGCGTGAAAAAAGCTGAGCACCCGTGTAGCGGGACCCACGCAGCCCAAATACAATTCATTCAATCCATTTGCCCCCCAACCGTTTGCCTTCTTCTTTCACCATATTCCCGCCCCAGCAGTTTTCCCCTTTTAAACTTTTCTGCAAATTAAATGCTAAACAAATCCCTGTTATCAAATTTTAATTTTTATGCTAAAAACTTTATATAATATTTTTTCGATTTTTTCATGGGGTATAACCCCCCAGCGGTTTGCCCCACGGCCATTTGCCTCCCTCCAACCATTTGCCCTCAGCCAGCATTTTGCCTTCCTCTCCAAAACCCAACCAGCAATTTGCCTTCCTCTCCAAATCCTATTCACAATAAACCGCCGTTTTCAAAACAGTAAAAATCCTAAACAAATTTTAGTACAATCATCTCCCATGTTATTCATTCCTTAGCCTACCCCCACCATGATCCCCCAAAGTCGTTTGCCCTCCCAGCCATCCCCAACCATTTGCATCACTCTCCAAATCATTTTAGAATACACCCCTTTTTCAATTGATGCCTGCAGGACCATTTTCAAATTGTAACAAATAAATTTTAGTAAAATCGCCCACCAAAAGATATTCAGTCGTTAGCCTCCCCCCCAACCATAATCCCCCTAAACCATTGCTTGTACCAGGCCCAGCCATCCCACTCCCCAAGCCATGCCCCCCAAGCCATTTGCTCTCCCAGGCACCCAAACCATTTTCCTTTAACCATTTGCCGCCCCCTTTTCCAAACTCTTTTCAGAATAAAGCCCGCATTTTCAAATGATTTTCTCCCAGCAATAAATGCACCTTGATCATTTAGTTAATATTTTCCCCAAACAATATTGAACTCACGCCCCTCTCAACCATGATTGCCCCAGTAATTGTTAGCACACCTGGCCATTTGCCAGCCGTCCCTCTAGACGTTTGCCTCCCTTCTGCAAATCTTTTCAAATAAACTCTTCTGCTTTTGACTCATGTATGTCAAGCCATGAAAACTAAAAAAACATGACTAAATTTTAGTTCAATTGTCCCCAAACCATTTTCAAAATAAACACTTCCTTCCAAATAATGGGTTTCAACAATGTAGAATTAAATGAATTCTTTAGCTACTTCCTTATAGTCGCCGTCAGCAACGGCGAAGTTCAACCTAGTCTTATATAATATGGGTGAGGCCATTTTGGGAGGGGTCTTTGGGCTACCTGGATTCTTTACTTATATTGACATATGATAGCTCTATGTACAGCTCTTGACAAGTTATGCAATATTTTTTGGGGTGCTCCATGCATGGAAAAATTTAAAAACATGAAATAATTGAAAACCAGACCATTTTTGCCATTTTTGGGCATTTTTTGACTTTGAAACTTCGTAGTTCCTCCATTTTTTAACTTTTTCTGTCGGACTTTTTTTTAAATTCAAAGGCAAAACTCATTCTTTTTAGAATCATAATTTTACTTTCACAATTTTTCTGTACCAAATTTTTTAAAAATCCCATTGAGTTAAGGCAATTTTCGCGATTTCAGCTCTACTCAAGGAGCTGGTGTTTCAAGATAGCATTAAAAAGGGATATGATGCTGGCATGTAGTAGGCATATGCTAACATTGGCTGTTTAGTGTGCGATGCTTCAGTGTGCGTCAGCTGATTGAATAGTTGAGACAGAATCGGTCTGATTTTTATGGCTCAATTGTCTAATTTTGGTTAAATTTCTTTGTCCCAGAAACAAAGTAGCCTTTGTACTAATTTTTGCCTTACCATTGAAAAACTTATATCTGGTACCATCGGCAGGCCAAATGTGGGCCTCTTTTTCTCCAAAACTTGGAATTGCCTCGAGTTAAAAAGTCAAGGAAATACAATTTACTAGTAGTGGAATCTGCTGCTTGGTCAGTTGCCGCCCCCGTTATTTGGCGCGCATTGTTATTAGCACGCAGTTCAGTGTCTCTCTTTCCATGCGCGCCCAAAAACAAAATGCAGATGACGCAGCAGATTCCACTAGTAGAAATTGTATTTCCTTGACTTTTTACTCGAGGCAACTTCCAAATTTTGGGGAGAGAGGGAATCATTTGGCCTGCCGATGGTACCAGATATTTCTTCCACTTTTAATATAGTATAAAATGTAAAAGTAAAATTGGATATTGTTGGCTATATGTTTAGTTAAGATTTTTTAGATAAATAAAAAAGTGAATAAAAAAACTTATTTGAAAAATATAACGAAAAAGGAACTTTGAAAAATATTATGCAAATT
>JASANA010008519.1:0-54006 GCA_030248095.1 Ptycholaimellus sp. GST1_10
CTCACTCACTTTGGGCCACCTTTAGGGTCAACTGGTGGAAATGTTGATGCAACTACATCATTTTCTACCGTCCATTGACCACAAACATTTTTTGCTCCACAACCGGCTTCCCAATGGCGCATGATGGATGAGAGCCAATGGCAGGCAGAACGACAGAGTGGCGCTTATAGGGTAGGCATGTTGCAAGGGGGCGCATCTTCTACGCCTACTTCTAGCTTCTGGCAGACTGGCAATGGCCAAACAGGACACTATTCAGCTTAAAATAGTTCATGGTGCATGATTGATGAGATGGACTTTCTCTCTTTACTTGATGACAAAGACCAACCAGATCCCTTCCTTTCTTCCACTCAACTTCCTTCTCCTGTTTCATTGACTCTTCCTATTTCACCTCAGGACACTAGAATTAACATGCCAGAAATTGACTGGCCCCCTGAAGAGGTCCTTGAGGGTTTTGCTTTGGTTTCCGATGGCTCGGAGGATCGGATAGTGGCTGACCTAGCAGATGCTATGGAAGATGCACAAACGATGGAGGATTTGGTGACAAAGGGATTACTGACTTATTTGGTCTACACGGCCAAGAATATTGAGCTTCTTCCTTTTGCCCAATGCATGGGTCCTGTTCTTTGTCCCACATCTCAAAACCAGGCTATTCTCATCATGCCATTGACAGAACCAGTCGATACTGGCACTAGGTCAGCTGTTCATTCCCTGCTTATATCTGATCCTTCTTCTGCAACTTCGACTGCGGAAATCAATATTGAGGCAAAAATATTTATTCCTGATGCCATTTCAGTGGCAAATGAACAAGGGCATTATTTGGCTGTTTTTGTCAACACCACTTCACAACCTCAACTCATTCCCGCTAATTCAGCTGTCACTTTAGCAGATTTTTCAAAGGCAGCCCATTTCTTCCGCTGAATAAGTCTCTACTTCTAGATGATTTCATTCATGTGGGCTCAGCCAGCATAGAGGAAGACAGTGACACACCTTGTCGCAATTGTCATATGCACAAAGTCAATTTACGGCATTTATCTAAATCACAAAGGGCTCAAATGCAGACTCTTCTCTGCAAATATAAGGCTGTTTTTACAACTGACAAAAAGGACATTGGTTCTTGCAACTGGGTTTGTTTCAAAATGCATTCTCATCTCTGTTCCATTTCTTGCAAAATTTAGACTTTCTCTGAATTGGAAACACATACTTTATGGCAGAAAATTGAGGAATTAGAGGTGCAGAATGTTTTGAAAAAGAAACTTTCCAGCTATAATAGCAAGGTTGTCCTAGTGCCTAAATGGACAGAGGCAGGCGCTGATCTCAATAACCCTGACAATTGGCACTTCTGCCCCAATCTTATTCCTGTCAACATGAGCCTTCAGGCTTCCGAATATCAGAGCTGGAACGCCATGAAGATCAAGGATGCTATGGAGATGTTTTCAGGCTCCCAATTCATCACTATTTTGGATGCCTGCAATGCTTTCTTCACTCTCAAATTAGAGGAACAAACACAGGACTTATTTGGCTTTAGGGCTTTGGGCCAATCCTACGTCTTCACCCGCGTCCTCCAAGGTCTTCACTACGCCAGTCATTTTTGGCAGTATGCTATAGACACTATCATGGCAGAATATAATCATAAATTCTTTCTTTCCTACACAGACGACATGGCTATTTACACAAAGGCTCCTGCTGAGGTAGACCCTTTTCAATTACATATTAGCCAGTTGGAATTGTGCTTGAATCAGGCGTGAACGTTTCTGCTGCAATAGCTCAGCTTTCTCAAACTTTGGTTTCTTGGCTAGGCTTCCAGATTTTTGGACTTAAAGGCATATGACCTGATCTGGCTAGAACGGCTGTATTGGCTGAAGCTAAGCCACCTAAAGATGCTAAAAAGCTTAAAACATTTATTTCCTTGGTCCAATATTGGATGTCTCATTTGCCTAGATATTATCATGTGGTTACTTGCCTTTATGACTTAGTTAAGACTAAGGTCCACTGGCAATGGACCTCTGACCACCAGGCAGCATTTGACTCTGTCCGCAGTTTATTAGCTGAGGCAGCTTTATTGGCTTTTCCACATGATGATGTTCCCTTTAAGGTCCGCTGTGATTCTAGCTTTGAGGCAGTTGGCTATATGATCACTCAAACTCAACCTGATGGCATGGAGCATCCCTTGGAATTTGGTGCCCATAAATTTACTACTTCCAAGTTATGCATGCCCATCTTTGATAAGGAATGCTTAGCCATTGTTTTTGCATTTTTACAAAATCATAAATGGCTTCATTATCCTAAGGGCAGGCCAACCATAGTCTACACTGATCACAAGAGCCATGAGCATTTATTTACTTGCAAAAGCAGCAGTGCTCGCATTGCTCACTGGCGTTCTAAGCTTAATGCTTATAACATGACGATTCAGTACGTCAAGGGCACAGCTCATTCTCATCTGACTGGCCATTCTCCCTCACACTCATCTACCGTCTCACCCAATGTGGCATTGATGGAGATGGGCATTGGCACACACACTGAGGGCCCATTGGATCATTTGACAGCAGAATTGCAAAGGCTTGATATTACTATTGCAGCCATGGCGCGTACACTGCTGGAAGGCGGCTCTAGAGTGGAGGAACAAATGAAATTAGGCTATCGCCACCATGAAGATGGCATGGTTCTAAAAATCCTCCATCTTTCCATGGTTCCCGTCTGTCCCGCTAGCTTCCAAATTCGCATTCTTCATGATGCTCATGACTCCCCTTGGACAGGCATGCATCAATCAGCAAAGAAGATGCTTTCTCACATCACCATCTATACACGGTGGCCAGGCTTAGGACAAGACGTGGTTGACTATGTTTGTATGTGCACCATATGTGCCGGCACTAATAACGCTTCTCGCCACGTCACTCCTCTTCTCACTCCTCTACCTTGGCCCAAAGATTTTTTTTGCCATATCCAATGTGATATTATAGGCCCTTTTGAATTGACTTCAAGTGGACACGTGGCCAAACTTCTCATGATATGTGTCCATTCACACTTTTCTATCATCCTCCCTCTCCGCAATATGACCTCAGATCACATAGCAGAAGTCCTTATTGACTTTGTTATTGCCTTATTTGGTGTTCCAGACACTATAGGCGCCAATGCGGGCAGTGCTTTTACATCTCATACCAGCTCATCACACTAGAGCGCACTAAGTGGCTGGCTACTCAGATGGCTAATCATTGCCAGGACTTGCTCCAATCCTCTTGGATTGAACCTGACCGCTTTGTCAACTTGGCTTTGATGCCATACAGGGCAGCCGGACATTGCAGCCTAGGCATTTTGCCTTTTTACTGCCTTTTCAAAACGGACATGTGAATGCCTTCCCAAAACATCCTTGAGCTGGGCTTACAAATGTCAGAATCCGATGATAGCCAGCAAATGATGGTTGATAGGCTTAATAGGGCTGAGAAATGTATGTGCAAAATGGCAGAAAGAGCTATGAAGAACGTTTGTTCCAAATGGACTTCCCATATGTATCTGCCTAAGGACTTGATGGAAGGGGCATTAGTGCACGTGAAGCGTGAGGGCAGCCATATTCCCAAGCGTGATCCATTCCGCTGGTGGGGCCCTTTCTGAGTCATATCCCTCCTCCTCCACAAAAACCACGTACTACTATGCTGGATTCTCTTTCCCAACAATCCTGACTTCGAGACGCATGTCACCAATGTCAAAGTGACTCATGAAATTCTTCCCCTTCCCTGAAATCCAGCAGGTAGTGCTATTGAATGGTGGACTTCATTAGGCGACCCCAATGCCCCAGATCCTGACAATTCCACACCCCTTCGTTGCTCTCTCCGCATGAAGGCAGTTGCCACCCGACGCAATGCCGCCTACTACACCTTTTACAAATCTGTCCTTTATAAATACCCCATTGATCGATGGGATGAGGTTGTGGCTGATGCTTATCAACAGGCAGAGTGCTTACGCTACTTATGGCATACAAACCCTGATCCTCCTCCTACCCCTTAGTGCTTTTGCTTTCATTACTCTTGGGCATGATCCGTCTGAAAGAAAGGGCAAGAGTGAGCGTGGAGTATGAAAGGCTAATTAAGAATTGGCAAAAGAAATGAAAACGGCAAAAATACAGAAGCAGAAGAAGAAGTGAGCAAGAATCGGGCAACAACGATGGGCAGACAACGCCGACTCCATCCAGCCCCCTCTCCCTTGCCCAATTACCACCCTCTTTACAAGCCTTCCCACTTTTCTTATTTGCCTTCTAAAAATTTGTGACGATACATTTATTACTATTGGCTAAAATGTTTTATGGCAAATTATTAGTTATTGATTCAAGGCATATGATTTCGTTTCATATTTGATCTTATTGTGACTTGAAAATGCTTTTTTGCAATTTTATATTTTTCACAAAAGAATGGTTTTATTGGATTTAGCAATTTTGCTACAGCATAGGGCAGTTTAGGAATGCAAAAGCAACCTCCTTATGAATGGGTGATCAACAGGACATTTGGCTCCTAGGACATATTTCCCTTCATTGGCATCTTTGTGTACATAGTCATTTATTGTGGTTTTTCATGCTATATTGACCAAATATGAGCATTTGAAGGCCAAATATGACTATTTTCTTGCATTTTTAGTATATTCTGAAAAGAGGGGCATGTACGTGGCAGAAAATGGGATGTCCAACTGTTGGCCCATGGGGCCAAACTAGGTATCTTTTTTTCACAAGGTTAGACCCTTCTTTAGGGTGTAAAATAACCTGAATTTTCGATTTCTGGTGTCGGAAAGGGTAATCGTTCAACAAATTTTGGCAGAAAATTGCAAAAAACCACTTTTTTGACCATATCGCAAAACCGCCATTTTTGCGTTCAGGCAGCAAAATGAGGTCAAGGAGATGATTGAGGGGAAGAGGGCGGAATGGGATGTGAAGAGGGACGTGGAGGCGTCGGATGTGGGAAGTACTGAGGGTAACGCTGGGCGGCCGGGCAAGGCGGAGTGGAAGCCGTGGGAGAATTGGGATTGGCCGGGAAACGGACAGTGGGGGGACGAAGAATGGAGTGAGGTTCCTGGGAAGCACTGGGCGGCATGAGAGAAGCAGATGAGCAGAGAAGCAGAGAAGGAGAGGAAGAAGTGGAATGAGGGGAAGGCTTGGAGAAGGGATGGGAAGGTGAAGCCATAAGTTGCAGTGAGGAAGGAATGTGAGATGGGGAATCCTCATAACGCAAAGGCTGACACTGAGCCTCAAAATGAACTGTGACCTCGCCAAACGTCATTGTTTCTGCCCTACCATTGACGATCAAGTCAGAAGGTTCTTTGCCTAATGAGAAAAAGTCCATGAGAAAATAATCCATGCTAACAATGCCCTGTAAAATGTCCATTTCTTTACCAGGTAGAACCTTAACTGGAAATGTCTTTATATAGCCTCCAAGTGAACCTCAATTAGAGTTTCAGTTGTCTGGTAAGTAGCACCCCCTAGGCCAACAATGGGAAGGCCTGTGCAAAGTACGCGTGGCCAGGGAGACATGGTATTGAGAATAGACCTGCTGAGCAATGTTGCCTGGCTGCCAGTGTCAACTAGCATGCTCACTTGGCGGCAATTACGCGGCATATGGAAGACATCAGGTTCAGCAGGGTAGAAGACAGCGGCAGGGATGTGAAATTGATTTTCTACATTCTCCTCGCCCTCTTTATCAGCGGGGTAGGACATGGGAAGGACTGTAGGGGAACTGACTTCACACCAGCCAGTTGGGCCATCATTCCAGGCTGCCACAGAAGGGCACCGATTATGGAGGTGCCATACTAGTTCCAAAGGATGAAGGTCTAAAGTTTGCTGCCAGCGATGGAGCTCAGGAGGCAAGTCAAAAGTTGGTTGGGAAAGTAAAGTAGGAGCAGGGACTGGGCGGCAGTCTTGTGACCAGTCCTGGGGCGGGGGTGGCCAATTGCCATAAGTAGCCAAAATAGAGCTGTTCCTTTGAGTCCTAGGATAGTTTCCCGGCCCTAAACAAGTTGCCCCAGGATAAGCCAACATGTGGCTGCCATATCCAAGGTGCATGCCATGGAGGAGGGCGGGAGGAGTAGCTGGAAGTGTAGAAAGAGGGGGAAGGACCTGAAGTGCCTGTGAGGGAGGGTCAGAGCTGTCAGGTTCCGTGACAATTGGTTGATCTGTCTGTTCAGCCTGAATTTCTGAGTCATGGCCACAAAGGCAGCATAAATGTCAGAAGAAGCAACAAATAGGGCTGCAAATGCAATTGTCTAGTCCTGAGCAAAAGCAATAGCATGCTTTGTCTAGAAGGTGAAGGATGGCATAGAAAGGGCACAAAAAGCAAATAGTGTACCAAGGGTCGGATCTGTGGCACCTAATCAAACAGCCATTCAATTGTTCAGTTTGAGGATGATAGATGCATTGAAAAACACATTGGTGATGAAAGCGACAAAGGGAGATGAGGAGAATGAAGGCAAGGAACCCTGTGATGGATCCAGAAATGATCCAGAAGAGGCGCCAGTCCTTTGCGCTTTGAATGCGCTGAGCTTCTTCCCTGTCATGCTGATTGTTAGCCTTTGCCAAAATGCAAGCCTGCCTATCATTTCAGCCTGTCGCATTCTTTCATTCACCTGCCTATTGATAGCTCTGCTTCCTCGTAAGTCCTCTCTTTGCCCAACTTCCAGCCATCATATACAGGGAAGCGTTTGCGGCGGACAGGGGGCGTGTAATGTGAGTAGCGCCAGTAAGAGGGTGGAGAATGCAGAGGAGAAAAGTGAGAAATGCCTGTGGAAGAAACCGGATTGATGCTTATAGCAAAGCCGGGGAGAAGAAATAGAAAAATAAGGCCCACAAACACACAATTCAAACGCAAATTTCCAGAACTCACTCCAGACAAAGAATGAGAGGATGTGTGTGGGTGGCTTGTAGCCTGGGAGGAGTGAGAGTTGGTGACGCTCGCGGGCCTTGGCCGCCTCCAGCGCCTCCTTCTTCTTCTCTGCATCCGCCTTGGCTTTAGCTTCACGCTGCTGCTGCGCCAGATGGGTTGCCACTTCCTGCGCCTGCCTTTCTTCATTGCTTTGTCACTTGGCCTCAGTGGCCAAACGGCTCTGCTCAGCCTCTGTCGCCTTGCTGGCGTCCAATGCAATCGCCTCCTTGTGTTCCTTGTGGGCACGGGCCTGCTGGGGCCGATTCCATTAAAAGTGCCATGTGGCGATGGCAATGTCCCCAGAGACAATTTGCCTTTTGTCCATGGCGCCTGGAAGTCACAAGAATCGATTCCAAAAAAAGCGTCATGTCCTCGATTCCATTATTAGGGACACTGAGGAGACGTTCTGTCGCAGCGCCCTTTTTGCTTCAAAATGTCCTCCATTCCAAAAATGGTGCCATACTGGGTAAATCAAAATGGCGCCTTCCGTTGTCTTGTTCCCTCCCATCCTTCCCTCTACTCCCGTTCTTCCCTTCCCTCCCATCCTTCCCTTCCCTCCCATCCTTCCCTTCCCTCCCATCCTTCCCTTCCCTCCCATCCTTCCTTTCCCAACCGAAAATGATGTCCCCAGTGCCATGTCTCCCCCTAGAAGCAGGGGACAAAAAGTGGCACTTTGGCGCCATTTCTTGTCCCAAAAAAATGGCGCCGGCGCCAATAATGGAATCGTGGACATGGCCAAATGGCGCCGAGAGACATGGATGTCCACCGGTGGACATGCCTGTGTCCCCGGCGCCATTTTATGGCACCAATTATGGAATCGGCATTTTTGGCGCCAGGGACAAAATGGCGCCGGGAGACATTTTTAACACACTGGCGCCATTTTGGCGCTAATAATGGAACCGGCCCCTGCCGCGCCGCCTCCTCCGCCTTAGCCTTCTTCAATGCCTCCTGTTGCTTCTTTTCCTCGTGGCGCTTCCTGTCAGCCTCCTTTCTACGCAGCTCAGCCTGTTCTGCATCTGCTGCCACCTTGTAAGCCTTGTACTTAGCCAACTGGTCCTGATTGAGTTCCTTGAGGAGAGCAAGGAGAGTGCGTTGGGGCAGAGTGAGGTCATCAGAGGTGACGAGGATGGCCAGGTCTGCCTTGTCCAGCTCCGTGGGGTCCGTTGCCATGTCCATGTTCACTGCCTCTGTCTCCGCCTGTGCTGCCATGTGTGAAGAGCAGGGCTCCAATGTGTCAAAGCAGTTGGTGGTGGACGGAGTGAGGGTGATGGCGATAGGGTGGGAGGGAACAGTCTTCTGCTTGGGAGGCTCAGTCCAGGCAGCCAGACGCTCTGCCACCACCGCCACCCCCGATTCCCAACTGGGAAGGGGTGGGAAGTTGGAGAGTTGGGAGAAAACAGACTGGCGTGGGGAGCTCATAGCCGCAGTTGATGAGGTGCCGGTGGAGGAAGAGGAAGGAGGGGGATTGTGGGGAGGACTGGAGGGAGGAGTTGGGTCAACCAAGATGCCCACCACTCTGTCCACCTTCCGCTGTATGGCCTCGGTGATCTGCGCCGAGATGTAGACAAAGGCCTCCAAGTCCAGGCCAGAGAGGAAGTCATCCAGCAGACGCTGCAGAGAAATGCTGGCCTCGTACTCCTGCTTGTTTTGTCCAGTGTAGAGCTGACGGTTGCAGAAAGAGAGGAAGGAGGGAAGATGGGTGGCCCGTGGAGTGGGGCGCCAGTTGAGGGGTGGGAATGCCATGGACTGCGCTGGTGAAGTTGACGATGGAGGCACTGAGAAGGATGCGCAGGATGGTGGGCAGCTGCCACAACTCGGTGAGGAAGTGGACGCCAAGGGCAAAGATGGCTGCTGGCGTAAGCTCCGGCCATCCGTGAGGGTCTGTTTGATAGAAGAGGGATTGGTGGGAGGTGAGGAAGAAATGGAACATGTCATTGAGTGGGTACCAGGAGCGGTGACCTGGGCATGGATTGGGAAGTGGTTTCTTGCTGTTGGAGATGCGCCGCTCATTCTCCTCATCCTCTTCATTCTGCTATCTCTTCTCACCCTTCATCACCCCATACATGAAGGACTCAATGCGCAGGTAAAACTGGATGAAGTTTTCGTGGTAGCAATGAGGCTGTTGACACCAGCCATTGCAAGAGCTGCGACAGCTGCAGGTGGCACAGGATGCAGGAGTGCTTGCCATGGGAGGAGGAATGAGAACGCTGAAGGACCAGTGAGAGTACTGGCGCTTGAGCTCCTTGAGAGTCTGCTGGAAGCGCTGGCCCATTAAGTGGCCACGGACATTGAGACGGTAGAGGTACTCGCAGGGGTCCATGATGAGGAAGTGTTGGGTGGGAAGCTGCTTGCCTTTGGGAGTGGCCTTGGTGTCAATCTAACTGTACATGTAGGCCAGCTGCTTGAGGTGGATGAGGAAGTCATGGAGATGGTAGTTGAACCAGTCAACATAGTGGGTGTGGGTGCCATTGTAGCTGAGGTCCTCAAACTCCTTGAGCAGAATGAAGACGTAGGGATGGAAGGACTGAGAGGGAAGGACCTCGGACCAGTTGGAATGGAACTCACTGTTGGTAAGGCGTGGGAGGTTGCCAAGATCCATGCAATTGGTGTGCTCCGTGTTGATTTCCGTAGTGACATACTGGGCCAGTGATGGAGGGACAGTGGAGGACGAGGGTGGCCCTGTCCGTGGCTGTCATCTCTGCTGGAGTCGGTGTCCCGGTGTCGGCTGGGGGAGCGTCGGCGAGGGGGAGATTGGCGGCAAGTGGGAGAATGGCGGCGGCTGCTGCTGTTGCAGTGTCCACGGTCACTGCCCCGACAACTGCCCTCACTCCATCTTTCTCCATATTTGCCAGCCCTGCTGCTTTCATGCCAAGAACTGGAGCGGTGACAAGGGCGTGCTGACTGTCCTTTAGGCAAATGCCGCCTTTGTAGAGCACCTTGCGAGGTGGCAAGGAAGGTGGAGGAGGAGGTTTGGAGGCCTGCTCCTCATCTTCCTCCAGCACCTCTGCATCTGGGGAGTGCTCGGGTGCATGGTAAGTGATGGCATTGCCATGTGCTTCTTCCTCCGGGGTGAGAGTGTTGTTGGAAGAAGTGTCAGAATGGTTGGATTCCATGGCAGTGGCATTGGAGTCACTCTTGTGGGCTGTCACCTCGCTGCGTGCCTCCTCCTCCATCTGAACATCCAGAGAGGAGGTCTCCTTCCTTTGATCTGCCACTGCCATCTCTGCTTGCAATTGGAGTTTGTGTTCCGTTGCCGAACTCACAGCTGCCAATCGACTCTCTGCTCGCTTCTGGGCCTCCTCCGTCTCCGTGGAGCAGAATGAGGAGAACTGAGTGCAGATAGAGGCCTTCCATCTGTCCAGGTGTCATTCCATGCCCTCGCTGCAGAGGTAGCGGAGAACCTCGTATCTGTCCAGGATGGGTCCGATGTGGCCGTGGTGTGGCAGAGACTGGTGATGATCTTGACAAAGATGTCCGGCTGGAACTGGAGGCACTTGTACAGTGGAGTAGGCCCAATGTCTGGCTGTGGCACACCCTCCACATGAGAGCCAGTCACAGGGTATGGGGAACCTTTGAGCGGACATTATGCATGAGGGAGGTAATGGAGCGAATGATGTCAGGGTTGTAGATGGCGGTGGAGAGAAGGTGGTGGGCAAATTCCAGCCCTGCCGCCAGGAAGTGCCAGATGAACTGCGCCTGCCAGTGTCACTTCTGGGTGAACTGGCTTTCCATCCATTCGGAGTTGTAGGTGAAAAGCAAGTCCATGAAGGTGGTGTAGGCCTTGGAGGTGTCCTGGATCTCTCGGTAGAAGGCGTTGAAGCTCTCGTTGGGCGGCCAGTGGGAGCGCATGTTGTCCATCACCCGGGCCAGGTTCTCTGTCACACGCTCAGGGCCGTCACGGAACTTGAAACATAGGAGCTGGGTGAGGGGAAGGAGAGAGAACTTGTGCTTGCTCTTCTGGATCATGATGTGGAGGAAGTAGTAGAAGAGGATGGAGATGAGGCCCTGCTGGTCACACTCAATCACCACCTTCATCGTCATGATGCGCTCCACCACCTCATAGATGGACACCTTGTTGTATCCCTCTACGCAAAACCAGCAGGCAGCGGCCTGTCACATGAGGGTAAGCAGTGGGCAATTGGAAGGAGAGTCCACTGGGTCATGGAAGAGGCAGAGGCAGCACTTGTAGACGGGGTCCGCCTTGGAGATGTTGGTGCGGAAGTTGAAGGTGTCCATGACGTTGTCCAGCATCCAGTGCATGTCCTTGGCCGGCCACCAGAGCTGTGCAGGCAGCGTCTGGTCTCTTTCCTCCGAGTCCATGGCCATTGGTGCCTGCTCTGCCATTGATTGTGCTGCATCTGCTGCTGCTGCCTGAGTTCCCATGTCCTGTTCCTGAGAGGAGTTGAGAAAGCTGGATGAAGCAGCACTCGCCTCATTCATCTCACTGGACCAAGAACCACCTTGGAGGATGGGGGAATGGAGAGGGGGAAGAGAGGCCAGTGGAGAGGCATGGGAGGGCGGGGAGGATGAGGAGGGGGCGGGGAGGATGTCCATGGACGTGTCCGTTTGCATCGGCTCCTGCGTTGGTGCCTTCTGCTCCACCGTAGCCGTGGAGTTTGCTGAGGTCACACTGCCCTCCGCCTCTTCTCCGCCAGGGGATGGAAGAGAGGATGAAAGAAGAGATGAGTCCAGAATATGAGTGGACGATTGCGGCTGATGTTTGGAATTGTAGGCACAACAGGCAAACTCCGCCACCATCTGTTCATCATCCTTTTTGTCCAAGCTCCACATGGTTTCATCGGGGGGTGTTGAAGCCACCTTTGTAGCCGTGGGCATGGAAGGAGCAGTGCTGGAGTCCTTGCTGGAGCCAGAAGCCGTAGGTGGGCGGGTGCATTTGCTTGCCAATGCCTTGCCAGAGTTGCCTTTGCTCTGACGCTTGCTACGGCAGAGTTTGACAGCCTGGGTGGGAAGGACGTGGCTGGCCTCCTGCTGGAGCTTGGCCGCCTGTTCCGGGTCCACCACCAACTCAGGTTCAGGAACTTTGGATTGACTACCTCTACCCTGCAATCGCTTTTGCATATTCAACCATTGCCTTGTATCAGCAAATAAATGCCATATTGGGAGGTGCCAATAACATAAGCCGATTTGTCCAGCTCAAAGGCTGGAGGCAAATCTTTGGCTAAGGTTTGAGGATAGAGATAGCCATCAGTGCAAACCGCAAAACCGCAGTCCTCCTCTGCACATTGGACATGGTGCATGCTAAGCCAATAGCAATCCCAAACATGGCCACAGCCATGACAGATAGTGTTAGGATCAGCCAGGATGTAGTGATTGGCTGCCTCAATCAGGAGGACAGCAGTTCCTGAGACACTGTTACCAGTTATACCCAGAGTGATAACACAGTTCTCACTTACCTCAGCTTTAGTAACTCCAGACAACCTTTGATTATGGCTTTTAGCCCTAACTCTTACCCTATGGCTTTGCTCTGCAAGGACATCTTGGTCCTGGACAAGTCCCTGGCCAACCTGGGCTTCTGGGACACCTTCAAGCTCTACAATGGCTTGATAATCGGGCAGCACTTTGCCTAGAAGTCTCTGCTGCTAAGGTTGTCTAACCAGGCCCTGGTGGCCTTGATGATGTGGTGGATCTTGGTGTTCAAGAGGCTGTTGAGGGCCTAGAGCTTTATCCAGCAACACCACAGAGAGTAGATCACTTGGACACTGGAGGCACGCTGGGGCTGAGGGCTTAGCAGACTCAGAAACTGGCCAGAATGGGTTGCTTATATAGGGGGGTTAGTTGAGATGCAAGGCCCAGTGGTAGGATAGGCAGAAGGGGGTTGGTCTGGCCTGGTCTGCCTATTCCAGGCCAGTAGGATGGGCAGAAAGTCTTCATGCAGCAGACTTTCCCCCGGGAAGAGCTCATTTCCTGAGCAGTACATGCTCATGCCTGCCCCAGTCCCTTTGCTGGCCTAGCCTTGCTCAGCCTTCAGTGTGAGGGAGTCTCCAAGCTCAGCAACCTTTGAGGTCCTGGCTGGGTGAGACCTGGAGTCCCTTGGCTGGCTATGAGGGTGGCATAGGGTCAGGGGACATGGGGACATTGAGGATTTAGGTTTAGATGGTGTCTGGCTTAGTAAGGTTAATTACAGGTGACATGGCGGGAAATGGGTCATGACATGGAACTACTACCTACTACTCGGACCTCATCGATATCAGAGGTAAGCTATTCCTTGGCATGTCACGCGTCTCTACATCCTCCCTTAATATGTGGCCAAGGTCATGAGGCTCAAACACAAAAACAACTTATCAAATCCTGCTCAATTGAAGGGCTGAGACATGGGGAGCAGGAGAAGTGAAAGAATGGGGTAGCAGCAGCAGCGCCCTTGGCCAGAGTTCCCAAAAGCCACCACTTGTGCTCACCTCACCAGCTCCCAACCTGCAATCCCAGTTCTTACTTTTTGCTCTTAGACTTTTTCCTAGAGGTAGTCTGGTTGCAAACCACATGATCTATCGTTAATACTTCAAACGTTTGCCCAAATTTAATAGGCCAAGGATGCCAGGTGGAAAACCTCTTGCAGAGTTCATCACCTGTAACCTGTGAACTTGGTGCGGCACTCGGAGTCCTGGACATGGACGGTCCGGTCATCACAGCGGCAACCAGCTCAGAAGAGCAGCAGTTACTCCTGCTTTGTCATTTTACCTGTGAATGTGCACCCTGCGATTGCACAACCCTCTTTATTTGTCATCCCGCTTCCAATGGCTTCATAATTTGTGCTTTAGTGGATTTTAAACATAAATGCCCTTTTTGATAAACCAGCTTTCCACATTGATAAAGCTAAGACTCACAATTTTCCACTACTCGTCCTTCATTCAGCAAAGACAAGAAATTCTGATAAGCTTTCTTTGCACTCGCTGAGCCCCATATTACCTGTTGCCCAAAAGCTCCCATAAAAGTGTAAAAATTCCCAATGATAATAAGTCCCTTAGAAGCCCTGCTGAGCGCCACTACTGCCCGTGACACGATCCAGCAAAGCCAATACTGGGCTCCTGTTGGCTATCCTGTGACCTGGTTGAGGAAACCATAACAAAAGGAGATATCCAGCTTTTTATCCTGCAATTTCTGTCTCAACAATTTTTGTTGGGCTAAGTAATAAGTGATGATTAAAATCTGGTTTGACAACACATGCCTCAATAAATATTGCGCTGCCATCACTGACAATTATGCTTCATCTACATTACTCCAGCTGTACATATCGGTCTCCTGGCCTGCCACATGCAAGAAAATCGTCCTGTGATCCTGATGGAGAAAAGGAAAGATTTGGGTAGCGTCCCTGGTTCTATCAAGCCCAAAAAATGCAGTTGGCTGTATTTCCTCATAATAAGGCCTGATTAATCTAACTGCATCTGGCGTTAACCTGAAAGTCTCACTCAATGTCAAGGTTGAAAATGGAGGGCCTGTGGAAACGGAATGTATCAATACCTCCAAGATGATGACCAACGCTATTTGCGTGGCAATGCCTTGGACCTGTGTGTGTGGCTGTAGTTGTTGTTCATCACCTGTGATAACAACTGCTTATAGCCTCGTTCCAGCTTGCCCTATTTGCCAAAGAGCCAAATCCCACTGAATCAAGCTTGCTTTGTCCATAATAATAAGAGTGGGCCTGAAGTTTAAATTTTGCAAAAAATAGAATTTACTGGAGTCTAACATGGTGAAAATAATATTAGGATTTAAAAACAAAACAAATGAAGAAAAAGGCTGCCTGCGTAGGACCTGAAGCTTAGCCCTCTGTAGCGGAATTTCCTGTTTCGCCTTTTTATCTCCTGCTTTACTTTTTCTTTTTAACTCCGCTAGTTCTTTTTTGCAATCCATAATTTCTCCAATGCTAGCCACAAATCCTTCACAATCAGAAATTGCTGAGACCAAAGGAACAAAGCCTGCCGATTTGCAAATCCCTGCAGCTAATTCCTGAACATCAGCCTGGGTAGTAGGGTTCAGCCTAACTTTCTCCTCAGCCTGTTTCATCAAAAAATGCGCTGGTGGGCTATCCCAAGAAGTAAAATCAGCCGACTCTGCATGTGAGTGGCTGCAAATTCTTAATGGGCGGATACCTTTGGCTGCTTCCTATTCATCATCCTGCTTCAAGGAATTGACTATTTCCATCAGCAACAAGTAAGCCTTGCTCGCTGTGTAATTAGTCTGCACTATAAACAAGATTTTGGATTTTTCATCATCCAACTTAAGTTTCCTGCCTCTATAAAGAAGGTAATTACAGGCTCCTAGCAAGGTGGTTTTTGTTTTGCTTGCTCCTGGTACTCCTAAGATTAGCAAAAGCGCGTTCTGTGGAGCATCTGCTTCTCTGCAGCAAGCCATTGCTTTTATTGCTGTTTTTTGTTTTTCAGTTAATTTTTTATTTTTTAATTTTAAACAAGTCGGCATAGGGCCTGCTTTAGGAGTGCCTCCCCTTCCGTTATTATGCAGCCCCACGCAACTTCTGAGAAGTTGTGATGTGGGCAACCTGCCATTCAAAAGAGCTCCTGCATACCTGGTCTGGTTGTCCAAATAGGGGCTTTCTATGTTGGGGGTGGCTAATATCAATATGTTGAATTTTTCATCAGTCACCTCTTTGCCCTGGCTGCTATATTTTTGGTGCAACAGGATCAACAAGCTGGCTTCCAGTCACACTTGGCCTTCCCATCCACCTGCCCTACTTTCCTGCAAGACTACCTGACCTTTAATTGTAGTTGCCAGCAGATGGAATTTGAGGGCTACCTGAAAAACCCCTTTCAACCCCTCAGCATGGCTTCCTGTGACTCGAATATGAGCATATTCGTCCTGGTTCTCTTCTCTAATCATGCAAGATGCCGGTAGCCTATCCCCTAAACCTTTGGATAGCTGGCTCTCCATGGTAAAATCGAACATGGCTATAGCAAAATGGGTGACCAGAAATGCCCTGTCGCTCAATGAAAATTGGTTCAATGTCTCTGCATAGCATTGGCCATGTTTTGTCCTGAATTGACTATGCAGCAATGAAAGCCATCCTGCTAACTGTTTGAATGACAATGGCTTAAATGCCTTGATGGAGAATTTATTATCTCCTCTGTCATCAAGTTTCCCTACCATCTGCATCCTCAAAATAAGGATGGGCAGCCCTTCCGTCAAACCTGGCCCTAACTCTTTTTCAAATATTTTGACATCCTGTGTGAACGTTGCCCATCCCTTCATCTTTTCCTGCTTCTCCTTCCCATTTTCAAAAGCGACTCCTATTTGGCCTCTGATCCTAACCTGGAAAGTGGGATGTGAGGTTGATGACTGTGGGTTGGCAGTCGTGGATTCCTCCTTGGAGAAGATGAGGGCGGGTGTGCAGTAGTAGCGTCTGGGCAGCGTGGGCAAGAGCACTGGTCGCGGCGTCCAGGGCTGGCCTGCTGCTCTTTCCTCATTCCCGCTTTCAGCCACTCCCACCCGCTCTCCCTTTCCTGCCAAGTATCTCAACGGTACTTGGAGGGCCGATAAAACACTGGCCTGCTTATCCGTTGGAGAGTAAGGAAGAGCATAAATGGTTTTTGTACATAACCCATTTTGTGTACCTGGCCTATTGATGGCGGTTTGAGCCAAAAGAGTTGAAAGCTTCCATCAGCATCCTCCTTGCCCAGCTCCATCAAATTCTGGTTCATTTCAACAAAGCTGAGCTTTGTAACGTTCCAAAGCCTTGGGGGCAGAAGTCCGCTTGTTTTTTAATTGATTTATGTCATTTTATTATTTACATGACCTGATTAATAATTATTTTAATTTAACCGGTTGTTTGACGCTGAGTCCCTTTTAGCTCCATTTCAACTTTCTAGGCTCATCATCTGGGCGAGTTCTGCTCGGCAAGCGAGGGCCTGGGTGTTTATGAGCGACCTCGGGTCACTCTGCTTCTGCCGGGGCCTTGTCTCCACTACATCGATGGCCAATGAGATGCCCTGAGCCGGGTTTCAATGATTTGCAATTGTTTTGGATGGGTAACCCTGGATGGGTAACCATGATCTGGATGCAGTGGCACTGGTTGGAGCAGCTGGCGGAGATGGAGTACCACCTGGAGTCTGTGTTCACCCAGGTGGACTGGGGCCGCGTCCTCAAGGCCCCCATCTCCTACCACGACCTTCTGGCCGATGGAGTTATTCTTTTTGCCTCCTCTTTCCCATTCTTTTCTACTTTCCCTCTATTGAGCAATCACTTCGTCCAGCCTGTTTACAAATGATGGCCCAATTGGCCATGTGCTTCCTGCCTGGCCTTTTGCCACTGGAGTTCCGCCTACATTGCCCAGACCCTCAGTTTGGGCTGCCTCCTATCCACTGCTACCTCGGCGGGCAAGGCCAATTCCAGGTCAGTTTATGCCAGTTGTACCTTGAAGGGTTGATGACCATTCATCTTGGTGCTTTGTAAGCCGGAGCTGATGGGAGAAGCTGCGGTAGCAGCTGTGGGGGAGGGTTACGGACAGGCTGGAGGCAGGGGAGTAGAGGTGGAGCATGCGAGCGCGGCTGGTTCTGATCTGCCTCTGCCTGTTGCCCCTCCACTTCCTCCTGCAATTCCTTTACCTCCGCCTCCCTCCGTCCTTTCTCCCTTTGCTTTCCTGAACCAGGAGGCCAAGCGGAACTTTGGCCGGCCCTTCACCTTGGAGCTGGTTTTCTATTTTGGCCTTCCCTTTCCTTCCTCTTTACTAACTAGCTTGCTTCAGCTGGAGGCCACCTCTGAGCCTATCGGCTTGCAGCTCCATTTGGTCACCAGCCAGAAGCAGCTAGGAACGATGGGAGCATGACCTCAATCGATGAGGCTGCAGAGAAGGCCACCGCCTTCCTACATTGTGGCATCCTTGATCTAGGCTATTCCAGAGTGGGGCTGGGAAGGTGATATGCAAGAAAGTGCCCATGTTTTTCTACTTTCACGCCTTCTTGCTGCCTATCATGACCTGGTCTGAACTTGCTTCAATATGCACTTTGTGGCTTAATGGAATGCACCACACAACACACCTTTAGCTACGGCCATTGGTCTGGCTGAATGTTTTGACCTGCTACCTACTCCCAGTGGCAGTGGCTCTGCCCCTCATCCCCCTTCCTTTCCAAACTGCCTTCATTGCCCCTCCATCTGCCTGTCTGTAGGCATGTTCGTACCCGACCCCTGCAGCCTGGCTGCAAGTTATCCCTTTCAACCTGACTTCACCCACATCGAGGCTCAGGAACATGGCAGAGTCCCTGAGGGGGCATTCTCGTGCCTGTGCAGTGGGGGGAGGGGCGAGATTCAAGTGCAGCAGGGTCCACGGGCTCAAGGGGATAGGAGGGCGGTGTTGGTGGTGGGGGAGGGCAGCTGTTGTCCAAGGCCTGTGTCCAGTCAATGGAGCTCTGCTTGGGCCACGGGGTGGTCATCGTGATCTGGGGGGGAACATGTTTGCCGACCTGATCTGGGTGCTGGTGCATTGGGCTCGGATTCTGGTTGTTGCTTCATTCCATCTTTCATCTTCAGTGCCATATCCTTAGTCTTCAGGGACTTGGGCCTGAGGGCTTCATTCTTCCTCTGCACATGGCGGTGGTTGTGGGTGGAAGCACCATCTTCCAGGTGATGTCTCCCGGGCCCAGTCACCTACTGCCAGAGCTTCAGATGCTGGTTTAGATTTTCTGCTCAGTTTCCCTTCTTTTTTGAGTTCAACTGCCTTGTAGTGGGGGGCCCTTTTCCACTGGAAGAGGCTGTTCCCCCATTGCTCCATCACCGTGGCTCTGCATGTTGCCCCTCCTCTTCCTCCTGCACTTCCTTTACCTCCGCCTCCCTCCGTCCTTTCTCCCTTTGCTTTCCTGAACCAGGAGGCCAAGTGGAACTTTGGCCGGCCCTTCATCTTGGAGCTGGTTTTCTATTTTGGCCTTCTCTTTCCTTCCTCTTTACTATTTAGCTTGCTTCAGCTGGAGGCCACCTCTGAGCCTATCCGCGTGCAGCTCCATTTTGTCACCAGCCAGAAGCAGCTAGGAAGCAATGGGAGCGTGGCCTCAATTGATGAGGCTGCAGAGAAGGCCACTGCCTTCCTACATTGTGGCATCCTTGATCTAGGCTATTCCAGAGTGGGGCTGGGAAGGTGATATGCAAGAAAGTGCCCGTGTTTTTCTACTTTCACGGCTTCTTGCTGCCTATCATGACCTGGTCTGAACTTGCTTCAATATGCACTTTGTGGCTTAATGGAATGCACAACACAACACACCTTTAGCTACTGGCCATTGGTCTGGCTGAATGTTTTGACCTGCTACCTACTCCCAGTGGCAGTGGCTCTGCCCCTCATCCCCCTTCCTTTCCAAACTGCCTTCATTGCCCCTCCATCTGCCTGTCTGTAGGCATGTTCGTACCCGACCCCCACAGCCTGGCTGCAAGTTATCCCTTTCAACCTGACTTCACCCACATTGAGGCTCAGGAACATGGCAGAGTCCCTGAGGGGGCGTTCTTGTGCGTGTGCAGTGGGGGGAGGGGCAAGATTCAAGTGCAGAAGGGTCCACGGGCTCGAGGGGATAGGAGGGCAGTGTTGGTGGTGGGGGAGGGCAGCTGTTGTCCAAGGCCTGTGTCCAGTCGATGGAGCTCTGCTTGGGCCACGGGGTGGTCATCGTGATCTGGGGGGAACATGTTTGCCGACCTGATCTGGGTGCTGGTGCATTGGGCTCGGATTCTGGTTGTCGCTTCATTCCATCTTTCATCTTCAGTGCCATATCCTTAGTCTTCAGGGACTTGGGCCTGAGGGCTTCATTCTTCCTCTGCACATGGCGGTGGTTGTGGGTGGAAGCACCATCTTCCAGGATATGTCTCCTGGGCCCAGTCACCTACTGCCAGAGCTTTGGATGCTGGTTCAGATTTTCTGCTCAGTTTCCCTTCCCTTTTGAGTTCAACTGCCTTGTAGTGGGGGGCCCTTTTCCACTGGAAGAGGCTGCTCCCCCATTGCTCCATCACCGTGGCTCCCCCTCTACACCATCGCCATCAGATTACTCGCATCATGGTTGTTGTTTTGGCCCTCCCCTCCCTTATTCCCTATAAGAGGTCATGGGGGGTTACCTTTTGAGCCTATTGCCTTTTGTGGCTGCTGGCGGAGGCCTTTCTGAGCTCTCTATGTCCTCTCAACAGCCTGGACTATGGCATTTGCATTGCGCCCGCCTTTCCCCACCACCACCTACAATGCTGTTTCTTTCCTTTCCGACTGTGTGCTAGGGGTATTAGGTGTCTTGTTGAGGGAGTAATGACGACGCTGGAGGTGCGGAACTGGCTGGATGGGCTGTGCCAGCCGTTGGAGTGTAGTTGCTGCCTCCCTGCCACCTTCCTCTTTTTTGCCGCTCCCAATGTTAGCCCTCCTCTATTTCTTTGACTTCTAACCTGGCTGGCTTGAGCCTCCCGCCACGGAGACTTTGTTTGGGCCCCTGGTTGGGGAGTCGGAGGTGGAGTGGGCTACGCGAGTGGTGGTGGAGGTTGCCGTCTCTCACCGCCCCCTCAGCCTGGTTCCTGTCAGTGAGCCTGCCATGCCTCTTTGGCCTCAGCTGGACCTGGCGGGCATTCATACCCTTTTTTAGAAAAGTGGGAGAGGGGGGATATTCTGTTAAGGGTGGTGGCAGCAATTCGGGGTGGGTGGCAGCGGTGCCACTGAGGAAGACGTGAACTATCACTGGCCCCATCTGCGGAAACCCTGAACATTGGCCCCTCCTTTCCTCGTTCCTTTTCAGGCTCTCTCTCCCTTTCCTGTCCCCAATTCCCCCCCCCTTTTTAGCTTATGGCATTCGCTGTTGGGTGCTGCACTACTGCGATGTCTGGGAGTGGGTGTCCATGGACTGGCCTATCTGGTTGCCCACTGAGCCTGATCAGCTCACGGGGCACTGGGGCATGGAGGTGGTGGAGCCGAGGAGCTGGTGGGTATGCACCAACAAGGGGTGGCTGTTTGGCAACAATGCCGCCTTGATGAAAGTGAGGTGGGAGGCAATGCGTTTCGATCCCAACATGGTCCTTGACAAGTCCGACTTCCCGCCGGGCCATGAGGAGGAGGAGCGCTGCCTTGAGGACACCCTCACCCTCAGGATTGCCGAGGCTCACAAGCTGGCCACCCACCGCGCTTGCCCCAAGTTCCTCCCAGGTGATTACTGGTTGTGGAAGGGCTGGTTTTGAGGTTGTCAAGGTGTGTGTGCCCTTTTAGGACATCTCCAAGAGCCACCCGCTGCTCGGGTGACGGCGTTCTTTGGACAGGAGCTGGCTGGCCAGGATGCGGGCTCCAGTTGCCACCTTCCTCCTCCCACACTGCCTTTCCGCCTGCCTCCTGCACCTAAGCGCCCTCATCTGTTCCCCCCTTTTTCCTAGGTGAGGCAAACTGACTCCCTATTGAGGTCTTCAACAGCCTGTTCCAGCGGCTGTGGGTGAGGCAGAGCGGGCGGGCCCCAGTGGATTCTGCGCCCCTTGCACTTCCAGCTCTCCTCCTCACCTCTCTCCAGTTTCCTCCGCATCAGGATGCGCTGAGCTAGTGCCTGACGTTTCGGGAGCAGGGGCTGTGCAGCCCAGCATAGGGGGACCTCCTCAAGTCGAGTCTCTGTTCCAGTCTGCTCTGGGTAGGCGCCTTTCCCCTTGCAGGTCCCTTCTCCTGACAGACTGTGAATTGCAGATGCGCTGGAAGGGGAGATGGGTGCTGGGAGTGTGGCAGCCAGCGACTGGTGGGGGCAGGGGGCGGAGGGAGGGGCGGGGGTCAGTGTGGACCCAGCAAGTCTTTTCGAACGGGCCCTTCCTACTCCATCTGGCGGAGCCTACTTTGCAGTCCCAGGTGGCTCCCTCACTCCCTTGCTCACTCCTGGTCCCTCCTTTTTCCTGCTTCTGTCATCCAGTTCCGCTATCCCCTGAGTTGCAGGTGTGGGCGGGGCGGGTTTTGTGGACGGTGGTCTGGGACAGGAGCAGAGTGGGGGCCTTGTCCCTCCTTCAGCCAATGCTGCTGCCGCCCTGGGTGTCGCCATTGCCGGGCCTGGTCTGCCCATTTAAGGGGAGGCGGCCCCAACTGGGCACCCTCCCGGCCTCCCCTCCTTTGCCAGCATTTTCAATTTTGCTCCTTAAAGTACTATTTTTTTGTTGCTTGGTGTCACCTGAAAACTTTTTAAATTATTCTTGTTGCTTGTTAACTAATGGCATTTTTGATACAATATTCCTGGTGATATTCTTGGCTATTGCCTATACTTGCATGGTCCTGCTCATTTTGTGGTTTCAATTTTTGATTAGTATTGGATTTCGCATTAGGCTCCCTTTGGGGGCCTCTGTGCCCAAGCAGTGGCCCTTGTTTTATTGTTTGTCAGAAATTAATTTTTTTGTTGGAAAATATAATTGTGGTTTTCGTTTTTTCTAACTTGCATCATTCGCAACATGTAATCTTTAGCACATACCCTGAAAGTACGCCGTCTGGCTAAAAAACACTGAGGCCTGTTTGAATGTAGCTGGAGGCAGTGCGCGTCCCCTCTCATTCCCCTTGCCCTCGCCCCTCCAATCCTCACCACTCCCCCCCCCCGCCTTTCTTTGCTCAGGGATTTGGTGGGAAGTAGTGGGTGGGTCAGTGGGAGGTGAGGGTGTATAGTGGGGCAGTAGGTGAAGCGCCCACTTTCTGCCATTTTCTCGTTGCACTTTGCCCTGTCCTTTCCTGGATTGCCTATCCTACCATCCTCATTGGCATGCGCTCTCCATCCAGGGCCTAGGTGGCTTGTGCCCCTTGTTCATTCCTGCTTGCTGTTTCGCTCCCTTGGCTGTCTTGGCAGCTCAGCCCATTGCTACTCTCTCTCAGAGGCTTTTGCTTCTTCTCTCCCCTCCCCTTCGACCTCTACCCCATCTTTGGAGCGCCGTAACATCTAAATATGGCGCAGGGTATGAGGGTGGGGTGAGACTGTTGACAGGTGGCCTCCCCCTACTCATCACCATATCTAGGCTCCCTTTGAGTCTCTCTCCTAACCCTAGGCTGGCAGCAGACGCCCCTTTGAGCCATCTTCTGCCACCTCGTGTTCAGCGAGGTGCTCCCTTTCCCTATCTTCAAGTGCTGGCGTGTCAGCTTGCAGGTGTCAGCAGCCCGCCTTTGCCACATCACCAGGTAAGCCCCCCCCCTTTTCTTCCCTCACTTTTTCTGTCATTGCATTGTGAGTGTGCGTGAGTCTGGGGGATATAGTGGGGTGGGAGGGAGGGAGGAAAAAGGGGCTTTTTTTGTGTGTGTGTGCGTTGAGTGTGTGGTTCTTGCCATCTTCACCCGGCGGAATGAGGGGTTTTTGGTGGCTTTGCCTATAGCGGCCCTCCTCGCATTTCCATTGCTCCCTATGCCTGAGGAGGGGTGTCCTTGAGGGGACTGATTGGCTATGGCAGCTGTGCGGCTTTTTCGGCCTTGATAGCGGACAGAGGCCTTCCTGGGGCCTCTTTCACTTTCGCCTCACTTTGGCTTTTTCCCTGACTAAATGCAGCCTACCTGGATAGCCTTTCTGTCAGCCCTGCTGGGCCCGGTGACAGTGGAGTGGGGGCCCACTTCCCTCCCCGTCAAGTTCAGCCTACCTTTGCATGCCTTGTTGCCTATGGTTGTCTAAGCTGTTGCTCTGGCTAAATGACAACAGGTGGTGGTAGGTGTGGGGTGAGGGCAAGGGATGTGGGATTGTCTGTGTGCCCCCTCCATCACCCTGCCCTACTCTGGTAATCGGCCCTTTTCATCCTTGGCTCAATTGGCCCGACGTTTTATAGGCTTTTAGCCTCTCATTTAATTGGTTCTTTGAGTAAAGGGGGAGGCGGGGCGGGCCTTTGAGGGAACATGCGAGGGCCGGCGGCAGTCACAGTAGGCTGCTGTCCCTCCCCTTCATGCCTTCCCCCTAAGCCTTGGCCCGCCTTTATGCCTCTATCAGGAGGGGGATTTAATTGTTTTGGATTATTTCGGGGTGGCAGAGAGCGCCTATTGTCTCTTGAGAGTGCACTTCCTGCATAGTGGCCATCCTTCAGTGATTATGAATTGCGGCTGGCTGGGAGTGGCCTGCCCCCTTCATTTGTGCTCCAAAGCTTTGTTGAGGAAAGAAGAAAAGAAAAAGAAGAACATGGATGGCCCTGGAGAGCTGGCACACAAACTCCGTCTCCACCTCCAAGCCATGCAGGAGCTGGCGGACGAGGGGGAGGTGCTGCTCCTTTGCCTCCATGGCCTTTATGCTGCTCAGCACCAGCTTGCCGCCAAGGTTCCTCTAGTTCTCAGCCTTTTCTGTCTTTGGGTTGACTAGTGGGGCTCATTGGCAGGGGGAGGAGGGTGGGCAGGGCCCGGAGGCCAGAGCAGGAGAACCCGCCGCCAACGCCCAGCCTGCCCCCGAGGAGCCCACGCCCCCAACGTCCACACTGCCCTGCGTGGTGATCAGTGACTCCGATTTGGCCCTTTTTCCTCTCTCCCTTTTCCTGTCCCCTCTCATCTGGGTTGTGTGTAGACAATGAGAAGGAGGAAGAGGCGGTGCTGAACGAGGAGGGGATGGACTGGCTAGATGGGTCCATCGAGGAGTCCATTGACAGCGGCCGCGGGATGGATGAGGAGGAGGAGTGCCTGTGGTGCCTGGACGAGGAGGACGCCGCCTACTGGCGCAACTACGCCGCCTTCCTTGGCTACGTCAACCCCAGCGCCTCTCTGCACCCCTACTTCCTTTCCCCCACCCCCCGCCCTGAGGAGGAGGAGGACGATGACTGTGTCATGGTGTTTGACTCCCGCTTCTAGGGCCCCTCCACTCTTCATCCTGCCCCCTCTCCTACTACGCCCCCTCTCATTGCTTTTGCTTCTGCCTGCGGGCCTTTTTTAGTGCTTTCTTTTTGATGTACTTCTTTCACTTCTTCATCTGCTTCTTTGCCCTATTGGCGCTTTTTTCAGTTTTTGCCCAGTGACTCAGTGGTGCCTTTTTTATTTTCTTCTTTGCCGCTTTTCAAAAATGTCGTGGCCTCCTATTTGGTCTCACATTCCGTTTGTTCTGTCTGGGCGCCTGGGGGAGGGAGCTAGTGGAATGCCATCAACAGGGCTGAGGGATTTCGGGGCGCGGTAGACAGGCTGTAATCAGTGGCATAGCCTAAGCAAAATTGGCAGTGTATGAAATGCTCCAAGCACGCACATAGCAGGCAAGAGGGTGAGTGAGGATAGACATCTGGTTGGCTGCAGGCCTGGAACCGATTTGCCTCGCTGCTCATTACTTCAGGTTCCTGGCCCTCCCCTTCACTCTCTCCTTGGCTGTGATGGAGGGCTGGATTTGAGGGTCTGACTGGTGTCTTTACGGCTGCCTCGGGGTGGTTTCTAGCACTGAGGAGAGAGAGATGGCCTAAACTCGCCCTCTACTCTCTCATTGCTAGAAACCTACCCAAATTTCTAGGGCGTCTGCTCTCTGCTGATTAGTTGGTAAGTGGCCGTTTTGGGGGGGTGGCTCAGGGTTGTGGGGTAAGGGGGGGGGGGGGTGTATCCCCGCTGGGGTGTTCTCAAGCGCTCTCAGCGGCGGTGCTCCCCTTTTCTCCCCTTCTCCCTCGTCTACCTCCCTTCTTCCCCCTTCTTCTTTCTTGGGTTATGGTGTGTTTGGCCGGTAAGTAGTGTTCTCTTCTCTGCCCCTGCCCTGTTTCTGACACTTGGTTCTCTGCTCCTTTCATCTCCTGTATTTTTATTTTCTTCACTGCGGCTTCACTGGGTCTGAGCAGCTGTCGCGCACTCCCATGTCTGCCTACCTTTCATGCCGCTGACATAGTTGTGCGCCACCCCCACTCTTTCTCCCTCATCCACTGCTCCCCCTCGATCGCTGCCCTCCTTCCTTTCATCGGCTTCTCCTAACTGGGGGGGGGCAGGCCTTGATTGGCGCCTTGGTAGTTCCCAATTTAAGCTGAATACCAAGCCCCCTTCAAACTCAGCCCCTCTTATCTTCCTACGCTCCGCTTCACTTTGCTTCAGCGCCTCTTTGCTTTGCTGGAGAGGGTGGGAATAGTTTGTGCACTGTCAGCCCTTGCTTGTTGCCTGGCTGGCAGTGTGAGTTCTGTTCCTGCCACACTCCCTCCTCCTACAGGTTGGGCAGGCTTTGGGATCACCAGTTACCTCATAGAACTGATAATTTATCTGTATGTGACATATAATCATTGGAGAATGACAGTAATTAATGTAATTAATTTCCGGGAAATAAGGAGCCTGTAGGTGATGTGAGGTGCAAGGAAGAGCCGAGGTCAAGCGTCTCGGGCAACTTGGTGGCCGAGGAGCACGTGAAGAACCTTGTCAGCAGCTGCGTCACCGCCATGATTCAGCCCAGTGGATGCTTAGTCTACGATTGTGTTGACTGTGGTGATTGCTGCTGCCCCCCCTTTCTATCCTCTGCTTCAGTCCACTTTCCATCCAGTAAATGCCTAGCGCTCGGAAGAGCTGCCCTTGCCACAGAAGCAACACCACGCGTCTCTCACAGTGGTTTTCAAGCCTAAGCTCAGGCCACAAGGATAGAACACCACCAAGAAGAACTCGTTTGAAGGTAGTAGAAGCGTTTTCATCCTTACAACCCTGCGCCAACTTGATGTGGAAATGTGGGACTGTGCTAACTGTGCCTTTCAGACCAAGAAAACCGACGCTCGGAAAACGGATTAGAAATTTTCCATCCATCAACAACCTCGATATATATTTACGCCCTTTTCGTGAAATTTAATTATCAGAGCCACATTTGCGTTCGCATTGTATTTTAAATAAACCAGAATACAAACCTGATATCACATCACACTGCTACAAAACGCACTAAAAATCACACCCGGGTTGTAGCACCTTCTATCAGTAAGCCAAAAATAGGCTGCTGTAGTTGAATTGGAGCGTGAGAGACTCCAATTGTAGTGCTACAAGTGACTTGTGCCGTCTGAGTGGAATTGAACCATTAGGACTCCTTAACCCTATCCAGTGTTCTCCTGCTGCAAAATAAGATTGCTAGCAAGTCAGAATCAAGCAGCGGAAGCGATGGTGAGTTAAAGACACCACCTTCGATTTTCACAGCCCAGAGCTCTCAACAATTTCGTTTCCCAAAACAGGAGACAAAAGCTCCAAGAGTTGCCGTCAGCATGGATGCCGATCAATTTAACCAGTTCATGCAGCGGCTGGGCCAACTCCAGCCAGGTCAGGCAGCGCCAAAGCCGCCTGGCAGTACTTCCTTGACCGGTATTCCTGCATTTTTGGGGGATTGTGAGATGACAGTGGAGGATTGGCTGAAGAGGGTGGAAGAGATTTTTCAAGGCCGACAGTGGCCTGAAGCCCAATGGCCCACCATTGTGAGCCAGCTCCTTGAAAAAGGGGCGCTGGAAGTCATCAGAGCCGGCTGATGATTTCATCATGCGGAGAGCCGCCAGCAACTCTAGACGAGTGCCTGAGGGTAGCGAGATTGAGCGAGGTTCACTTAGGGCAAGGCTCAGGGGCTGAAGCCGCCAGTTTGTCTGCTTTGTTTTATAAGCCTGCCTGCCACGAACTTGCAGCCCTAGATTGGAAGGGCTTCGGTAGCAAGGAAAAGCCTGGCTCATCAAAGGCGTCAGAGGACCAGTGTCCCTGGTGTTTGAGAGAAGGTCACAATCTAATGAATTGTTGGATGCTGAACCACTTTATGTGGAAGGTAGAGCTAAAAGGCTCACCTGCTGCCTTCTTTGGCCAAATGCTCGACAACTATATTGATTGGGCACAGAAGAGGAAGCAGGGCTTTTCTAATCCTTCCTCTACTCAGCCTCAGAGACAAACTCTGATGCGAGGGTCTGGGGCAATGAGGGGAGAAAGGAGAGGATTCAGGTCAGGAGGGCAAAGCCTGCGAGGGGCGTCAACAGCCCGACAGTTTCACAGAAGAGGAGTTGATGGAGCAGGTGCAGGAACTTGAGGGCTTTGAAATATTAGCAGAGGCCGACAATGACGCCTATGAGTATGAGGAGAACGAAGAAGGACTGGAGGAAGGGGAGGAGGGGGGGCGAGGATTATGTCTTGCTCAAATAACTAGGCCTAGGATTTGGACAGCTAATGTGCTTGCATTGAAAGTGGTTTAGGGAGCAAAGATCCCAGCCTACACTAGACAAACCGCTAGTGCTTTGCTGTGTTGTGAATGTTGGACTCAAAATCATTCAAATTTCTTGAATTGCATAAAATTGTTAAAATTTTGTTAAAATTAGATGAAATTTCGCGAAATTGAAGAAATTTATGATAAAATAATTAAAATTAGATATTATAAAATGTTTGCTTAGAATAGAAAAAATTCACTAAATTTTGAAATAATTTCATACAAATTATGAAATTTAGTTAAAATTAATATTTTTATCAAATAATTTTGAAAAATAAAAAACCCAAAAATATAAAGTTAAAGGCAAAATTATGCAAGAATTATGCTAATTATTGTATAAAACACATATAAAAATTATATATTCCACAAAAAAGTGGAAATAATTACTGCAATGTTTTGTCTGTGGAAATTTCAGATTTTCCCAAAGAAAATGGGACGATGTTTTGACTAGATGAGTCATTACTTTTCCCATAAAGGGGGAGAGTGTTGTGACTGGAAAAAAGGCTTTGTTTTGTCTTGTCACTGTCGGAAATCCATTAAGAGGCTGCCTGGTGCTGAGAGAAATCATTCACTGCGCAAGAAAGAAGAGTTTAAAGGGCAACCAACCCTAGGTGAGCTAGAAGCCTATGATGATGAATGGGCTAGGACCAGCCTAGGAGACAATAGGCGCAATGAGTGAGGTATTGAAGGACCAACCACCCTTTGATAAGTTCACCTGGCAGTCTATGGTAGGAGATGAGGACTTTCCGTGGCATGATCTAGTGTCACTAGCTTTGGTTCTCAAATGGGACTATGCCAAAGACCCCAAATGTCTGGGCAAAGATTTGAAAAAGAGTTTTGCAAAATTGTCAGAACTTCTCTGGCAGTGGGAGTTGTTAGTTAGGGCAAAAAAGCCAACTGCAGAAGCTGATGAAGCGATAGGGGCTTTGGAGCAAAAAATTGCAAGCCTATTGCATCTGAAAGCAGATGCAGGTTATCCTTTTTCACTCAAAAGCTGCCATGCTCAGTGGCTTATTTGCCATTTAGTCTCTGGATCATTCGGGGACTATGAAGCTTTGATCAAGCCGAGAAAGGGTGATAGTTCAATTTATGGTTTCGATTTCATTTCATTTGCTTCACCGGAAATTTTGGAAGAAAGCAAAGAGAATGCCTTGGCGATTATAGCCGTGGCTGAGCAGCTAGATGAGACATTGCTGAAAGCAGCAGAGCTACTCTCATGTGGCCAGATGAGATTCAAAGCTTCTACACTAGAGTTAAGAAGCAGTGGAGGTGTAGTTCTTAGGACCTGGCCGCAAAGGGACAGTCTGCTACTGGGGATACCAAACTGCCCAGCAAGATTAGCTGAGGAGCAGGATGAGGTGTTTGAGGAAGGGCTGAAAGAATCGCCGATGGAGGTGATGGAAGGGGAGCCGTCGCCGGACTGCATCGCCATGGAGGGGCAGGACAGAAAGCCCGGAGTGACCGCTGGCCGCTGCGCCCAATCGCCAAGCCCAACACCAGGTACCCCAACCTATCTCCTTCTTCTGTGCCTAGTCCAAAAAATGGACAGGGGGCAGTTGAGAATGAAAGTGGCCAAAATTTGTTGGCTTTGTGTGCGTCAGGAAAGGGTGGGAATGTTAGCCTATCGCATTATGACCGGCTTTTCTCTCAAAAGACTCGACTGAATTCTGGGTCTTTGGATGAGGATGAGTGTGAAAGGAGGAGGATGAGAGAAGAGGAGGAAGAGAAAGAGAAAGAGGAGACCAGAGTTGCGGGTGTGTATTCCTCAGCAGTGGGCCGCTGGAGAGACAAGGCGCTCATTGTTGCGGGACTCTCACTCATCTCCTGGATATTCTCTTGGATCCCCTCTCCTGCTCTTGTCTCGAGGAATTTGATGACAAACCCAAAAGCATTTGAGAGCATTCAGCACCACGAAAAAAGTGGGCCGCTTTTTGAACGCATGCAAAAGTCACTGAAAGGTTTGAAAGAGTGTTTCCAACCGGAAGTGAGTGAGGCCTCAAAAGTTGTGCCTGAATGGAGAGGCTGGAATTTGCTGTTCAGAAGATTGAGCGATGTGTTCCAGCATGGCGCCCGACTGTGGGTGCAGGTACAAAAGGCTGTGAAAGGAGGCCAACCTGTCAAAAGGTGGCTCCCTCTGGGTAGAAGGTGGCTGAAGATGCAAGCCGATGCTGAGGAATATTCTCTGTACTTCAAACCCCCCCCCCCCTTCTCATCCAAGTATGAGTGAGATGGAGGTTACTAGGGGGAGGGCAGTGGCATGTTCCTTAGGTGCGGCTACTCCAGAGAGGGCTCATGCAAATGCAGGCTCAGAATGCAAAGTGTGGGAGGAAGAGCTGTACAAAAAAGTATGCTACAATTACTTCGGCCCTGGAAGTTTGGGTAAAGGAGCAACAGCAGTGATTGAGTACACGATTCAAACTGCTCAATTCCAGCTGCAAAAAGCTTGGGCAAATTTTATTGCAGACACCAAATCTGTGGCTGCAGTCAATGCTGGGTATGATGCTTTGGAAGGAATGCATGGACAAAAATTGTCCGGCTGTGTGCCCCGTCTGATCTGGAAGACATATGTGAAACATTTCAAGGCTGAATTTTGGCCTGAAATGCCTGCTTGGTATGAAAAGTGGGCGGTTCGAGTGATTAGCCTGGAAGGCATCCAGAGCTGGGAGTACTGGGTGTGCTGGAGCTGGGCGGCGTGCTGTTTCTGGTGGCGCTATCGAGGAGAAAAAATTCTCTTTGATCACTTGGCATCTTTTTTGCCACCGCATGCTTTCCTCTACTGCCTATTCGGTCCAGAAGGGCATCAAAAAGGAAAATTGGATGGGTTTTTGGATTTTGTAAATTACACCTGTCAAGAAGGACAAGAAAAGTACCTGATCATGAAAAGATCAGGCAACGAGGTAATTTTGGACAAGGCGTCCAGGGAAAATACTTCCATGAAAAGTTGGGAGCGAGAGCAGGACAGACTGGCTGCAATGTGCGCATATGTTTACAGCACACAATTGTTGCCTGAGGAGGATTGGAAAAATCCTGCGGCATTCCAGCCAGATCTGGACTGGTCAGCTTTGGCGCTATTGCCGGAGGCTTTTGTTCCGCTAGATAGGACGCCGGGGGAAGTCTTCAACTGCTTCTTTGATGGGAACAGAAACCCTATCAATAGGCAGCGCTGGGGAAGTTTGTGGAGTCTCCTTACGTCCCCAGTGCCTCTCCTACCAGAAGAAGAAGCAGCAGAGTTGGAGGCCAAAAAGGAGGCTCAGTGTAAGCGCTTGCAAAAGAGACGCATGGATGGGTACATGAGCCCCTCAACAAAGAGGTGGTTTGAGAACACAAAGGGGGTAAGCTCGGGAGTCTTGCCTTTGCATCGCATCTCACCAATGAGACGCTTTGCAGGGGGGCCTGGGCCCGGGGGCCAAAATTCTGGTCAACCCTTTCCTTACAGCCATCCTCCTGGATTTGAGCCAGCCAATCTGCCAGGTCTGGATGCAGGAGTGGGGGGTTATGAACCCGGACAGATGGAGCTGGGAGGGCCAGCGCCCAATATGCTGCCGCCCCAAGGCCAGATGTCCTACAGTCAAAATTCTGGCCAGGCCACGCAATATTTGCCAGGCCCTTTCATGCGGTACAATTGTCCCCCTCCACCTCAACCTCAAATGTTCCCCCCTGGTTACAATGTGAATGTCCAAATGCCTCCACCTTCAAACCCAGTCCCTCGTTCAAATGACCAGCCAACTCAAGGGCAGCCACAAAGCCGAGCTCTTCCGCTGATGCCCCATGCAAACTCCGGCCAACGGGTCACTGGGGCAGCGGGGGCCGCCAAGGCCACCTCCCGGCCGGCGGCAAAAGCGGCAGCTTCCCGACAAGGTTCAGCAGATTCTGCTAGACTTCAAAGCCCAAAAAGGGGTGTAACAACATTGGTAGTGGCACTAAATATGCTGCTAGGAATCTCCGTAGGCCTGCTCCCTACTGCAGAGGGGCATGTGAGTCTTTTTGGGGGGGAGGTGGAGCCTACGATACAAGGAAACACCATGTTTTTGTGTGGAGAAGACACACATGGCCAGCTAATAGCTTTACTTAAAACTAAAGCTTGCAAAATTTTGCCGCAAAAATTGGTAAATATTTAAAAAAATGAAATAGATTTATATATCCGCAACAAACAACCGGTGCGATTGCAGGCAGTAAAATGCTCAAAAATAGTGTCAAAAATCTGTACAAAAACAGGTTTCTGGAATTCTAGGGACATAACCAAGATAGTGGAAGTCCCAAAGACTGTGTCGCTTAGGGAGTGCCAGGAAGCTTCAAAAAAGCCTTATTCTTACAAAAATGAGGATTTATTGCAAATAGGGAAAATGTTTTCTCAACCAATAAAACGCTAAAAAAGCCTTGGAAACATTGTTGCAAGATTGTTTGCAATGAAGTTGAGAATTTCTTCTTGCAGGTCTCTGACGTGCTAGTGATGGAGAAGGGCGAACTCCTGTCTCCGCTAGCTGACCTTGCTGGCTGTTTACCCTCTGCTGGGTTTTGCCTTGTAGATAATCTTGGCATTGTCATTTGGAATCAGACTGACAAATTGATGCATTTTTGTCCGTGGAAAAAATATGGACGTTATAAGGCCCAATTTACGGACCAGAGTTACATTGTGATACCCAAATTACAGGCCGCATTCCAGCTCACTTCTTTGTCTCGGAAATATAAAGAAAGCAGTAGTTGGGATGAAAGTTGCCTGCCACATCATTCGTGGTTAAGCCACAAACAATTGGCTGTTGCAGTCATAAATGGACCGCCTAATTGGGAAGATGCAGAATTAGACAATACCTTTTACTATGGAAAAATAGTGAATCAAACAAAAGAATTAAATAATTCTCTGGAACAAGATGAGAGCAATTTTTGTCTGATTTATTTGAGCTTGAAAATGTTTGAGCAGCAAAAAGATTCGTTCAAAAATTTATGGATGAATTTCTGCCAAATTGATCGGTTAACGCTTAATATGTTACAACAATTGGCTAGTATTGAGCCTACTTTGGCAGTCCGCGCTTTATATGGAAGGCAGGACATAATCGGACGCTTGCTAGGAGACGTGATAGTAGTTCACAAGTGTCACAAAATTATGGATGCTGAGATTTTGTGGAATAATACTTAATAAGATTAATGATACTTAATACTTAATTTGTGGATTAATTTGGCAACAAAAATTATGGTTTTTAGTGCCCGGCACAAGGGAGCTATCCAATGTAGGCATGGAAAAAAAGTGTTTGTATGCTCAGAAAGGCTATTTCCAAGATGGGGAAGACATCAAAGGAAAGACAGCTTTTTGGAATTGGAAAGACTTAAAAGTAGCGGTAGAACTCTTAGATTTGGAGCGTTGCTTGGCATTGCCAAACAGTCCAATTCTGTTTGATGCGCCTTCATTATTTACGGAGGAGCGGTGGTCTCATCTGAGCAGCCTCGAAGGACTAGCATCAGTCGTTCATCAGACTCAAACAATAAAAGCACTGCTACAAGTGTTGGCTGCAGAGGCCAGCTACCAGGCAGTTGACCCGGAGCTTTTCTTGGCGTCAGTTGCTGAGGCAGGCGGAAAATTGGGCGGCCTAGTGACTAACAGCACTGGCAGCATTGTGCACACTTTTGAAGCTGTGAGCAAGGGAACTCAAGGACTGTGGGCTACGCTAATTTCTGGCCCTAAACAATTGCTTATAAATATAGTAAGCATATTTTTAGGCTTAGTTTTTGTACTTTTAAGTGTGTATATAGCATTAAAAGTTTTACTAGCTTACATAAATCGGTGGGCAAATGAAAATCCTCAAAATCCACATGTCGCCCGAGCTCGCAAGTCTAAAACTTGGGTGGAGAAAAGGGTGGTGCAGGGGGCGGAGTGGCTGAGTGATAGATGGGCTTGCTGGAGACGCAGAGAGCTGGGAACTCCACCGCCTACAAGGGCAGGGACACCAACGAGAGCGTCAGGTAGAAGAGTAGCTCTTGACAGTGAGGAGCCTTGTGAGATGGTAGAAATGAGACCGTTAAATAAATTGTCTCGAGATGAAACTGAACAGTTCATGAAAGAACTGACAGGGTGGACAGGCGAATTGCGCTTGCCTGGGGGCAAAAGTATAACTTTGGCCCAGATTCCAGAGGAAGCAGAACAAAATCTGACTGAAATTCAAAAATTATAAAATGTCAAAAAAGATAGAACTTGGCTTAATTGATCAACAATCACGTCCGACTGTTTGCGTGTGGTTTAATGATTCTAGTTTCGGTACCGAAATGCTTGATACTGGTGCAGAGATGTCTTGTTTAAGCAAGGCAACATACGACAGTTTGGCAAAAATAGGGATTTGCAAAGGAGGGCTTGACAAAAATGGCCCAGTACCAATAGTTAGTGTATCAGGACACAATTTGAAGGTTTATGGACAAATAACCCTGAACATTATGACCTTGGACATTCAGGTCCCAGTGACATTTTCAGACATTGACAGTTTTTCCAAAGTTTATGACCTCATATTAGGGGTTGATTTTTTGAAAAAAATTGGTCCCATAGAGATCATTGTAAGAGATAAAGAAATCAAAGTTTTGACTGATCTGAAACAGATAGCATCAGGTTATCTGCAGGTTTTTCCAAAAAAGCCTATAAAATTATCCCCAGGAGAAATTTCTTTAGTGGATTTAGCACCAAATTTGACAAAATTGCCAAATGGGCAGATGTACATTTTCCACCCAGAAAAAGGGGAGAAAAATGAATTATTTTCAGCAACAGGATTGGTTGTGAGCAGAGATGGCACAATTGCTGTACCTATCCAAAATAATGGTGAAAAAACCTGCTTATTGGGTTACTTGGAGGTCAGAGATGACATAAAAACACAAAAAAAAATGAAAAATGTAGGAAATGCTACTGTTTTTGGACTACAAAGTTCAAAATTTAAATGTCCTAGGGTAAAAATTCCCAGGAAAATTGTCCCGGAGTCAAATGACCAAGGCAAATCTGGCACCAACATAGGGTGCAGAGCAATTGGCTTAGCCAAATTCTGGAAAGTCACAAAGCTACCGGCAGATGGCTGGAAGGCAACGCTTTCTGGGGTGCAGGAAGATACGGCCTTGGAAGAGCTCAAAAAAAGAGTTCCGCTAAAAGAGCATCTTGAAAATATTCGCAAAAAAGCAAAAATAGGTTCAGAAAAAATGCCAATTAATTATAAAAAATCCATTTTAAAATTAATACTAGAGTATCAAGATTGCTTCGGCCAAGATGATTATGACATAGGAGGTTGCGATCTCGTAGAACATAAAATAGAGTTGACAGATTATACACCGTTCACCAAAAGCAGACCCATTGCTCTGGCAAAGAGAGCAGCCGTGTAAGCAAAAGTAACGGAGCTTCTCAAGCAAGGCGCAATTGAGCCAAGTGATTCATTGTATTCAAGTGCGGTTGTTTTGGTTCCAAAACCAGACAAATCGGACAGAATTGTCCATGATTATTGCTATTTGAATTCAAAAACAGTGAAAGATATATATAATTTGCCCAGTGCAGATTATATTCTGTCAACATTGACTGGAATGAAATATTTCATGGCCATGGACTTGCAAGCGGGCTATTTCCAGCTAAAAATGCGTGAAAGTGATAAAAAATTCATTGCTTTCCACATGCATATCAGCCTATTCCACTATTTATGACTCCCGATGGGGGCTTGCAACGCATTGTCCACGTTCCAAAGGTTAATGCAAACAGTGATGAAAGATTTACTGTGGAAAAATGTCTGGGTCTACATAGATGACTTATTAGTCGCTGGAAAAACATTTGACGAACTGTTGACAGCTTTAAGAGAAACTTTAAAGCGGCTACGGGATGCTAAATTAAAATGCAAACTGCAAAAATGCAAGTTTTTGAAAGACAAAGTGAAATACTTGGGTCACATAATTTCCAAAATTGGAAGTCTTGTAGATGACACAAAGGTTGAGGCCATCAGAAATTACGTACGACCAGCATCAGTGAAAGCCTTGCAAAGATTTTTGGGCCTATGTTATTATTATCACAAATTCGTGAAAAATTTTGCAACAATTGCAGAACCGCTTTATGCGCTGCTAAAGAAGGGCATAAAATATAAATGGGAAAATGGCCAAGAAGAGGCTTTTGTGGAGCTAAAATGGGCGTTATCTTTGCTGCCAGTTCTGGCATTTCCTAGTTTAGAACCAAAAAGGCCCTTTATCATAAGGTCTGATGCTTCATTGACAGGCATGGGGGCAATTTTGTCACAAAATGACAATCAAGGCAATGAAAAAGTTATTGCTTATGCAAGCCGTACACTGAACGATGCGGAGAGGCAGTATCCAATAGTAAAATTAGAAGCAGCAGCAATTTTGTTTGCTTTAAATAGGTGGAAAACCATAATTTATGGTCATCCAGCTATTATCATTGAAACGGTTCATAAACCGTTGGAGTATATGATGAACAACTTTTTGGCAAATGCTATCTTGAATAGATGGGCATTGAAAATTTGCGATTATCAACTGCAATTGCGCTACAAGAAAGGCTGTGAAAATACTGCCGCCAACACTCTGTCAAGGATGTATGAGGAATTACCCCAACAATTTCCAGGTATGAATTCAGACTCGTACAAAGTTACGGCAAAAGCAGGAAAAACTTCTGCGTTAATTTCAAAGGAAATTTGTGAAAATTGTGATGAAAGTGAAAATCTCACACAATTTAAATTTTGCACAAAATGTTCTGCAAAATTAGAGCAAAGTCAAAAAATTTGTCAAAAATGTAGACAAATTTGTGGGGAACCTACAAAATTTTGTGGAAAATGCCACAAAAAAGTAAAAAATCCAGAAAAAATATTGGAGAAATCAGAAAAATCACAAAAAATGTGAATTTTTCACCAAAAATATCAATTTTTGACCAAGATGGGAAAAAACTTGAGGCAGAAATGGCCGAAATTTCGACTCACAAAGAATTGTTGAGGGAAACTCAACAGCAAATTTGCACAAACATTCGCAAAGCGCAAAAGACAGATAATTTTTGCGCAGGAATGAGGGATTATCTGACAAATGGAACTGTTCCAGAAGACTACAATCTGGCAATGAAGATAATCAGCCAGAGCCACCTCTACCTTGTCTTCCTTGATGGGGGAGGGGTGGAGGGATGGTTATACGCCCCTAGATCTGTTGTTCCATTTATCCTGAAGACATTTCATTCGGGAATATTTAGTGGCCACTTTGCATATTTGCGCTGCTATCAGAACATAAAGAAAAAGTTCTTTTGGGAAAATATGGTGAAGGACATAAAGGCCTTCTGGGCAGCTTGCAAAGATTGCCAGGTCAGTAATCCAGCCAACCATGGAGGCCAAGAAAGGCTGCAGTCAGTGGTAGCAACTAGACCTTGGGAATAAATAGCTTCCAACATTGAGGGACCTATTAATCCTGCAGTAAGAAGTCATCGTTACATATTAATGATAACAGATATCTTTAGCAATTATGCTATTGCTAGCCAATGAAAGATATGCTGGCTAAGACTGTAGCAGGCATCGTAGTGTCAGAAGTAGTTCTGATTCATGGAAAGCCTGACAGATGGTTGATGGATAGAGGAACACAATTCACCTCATCCTTAGTCCAGCATTTGACGGAGCTGATTGGAATGGCAAAGATCCAAACATCTGCTTACCATCCACAAGGGAATGGGAAGTGTGAGCAATTCAATAAGAGTTTGGCTCTGATTATGACCAAATATTGCCATGCTTACCCATCAAAGTGGTTGGATTTCCTGCCGTATTCGGTATTTGCATACAATGCTAGCTTCTGTAAGGTCATTGGCGATACCCCTTACCATGCACTGTTTGGTACCGATTGCCAGCTACCCCTACCACCTGGGTTGGAGTACTCTCGGATGGATTATCCGGTGAACCAGCAAGATTACTTGCTGGCTGCCAGAGAGAATCTGAGATTAGTGCAAAAGCTAATGTGAGAGCACACTGCTGCTCAACAGGCAGCATATTGCAAACGATACGACCGTTCAGCGAGGCCCTCAGTGCTAAAAGCTGGAGAGCTGGTGTACTACAAGGTGTTCGTAAGGAACAAATTCGAGCCTCGCTGGAGTGCTCTTTGGCGGATTATGGAGATAAAAGGCTCCAATGCTCATATAGTAAGAGTTGTGGGCAAGCCTCAAGTGACCATATGGGTGCACTTAGACCACCTAAAGCTGCACGTTGAACTGCCACCTGAAATGGTTGTGCAGTACAAGGATGATGATGACAAAGATGACGTCGGCGCACCCGTAGCAGGCGCGGCACTGCCCCTACTGGCACCTGCAGCTGCACTGCCGTTGCCGGCGCCCAGGGCGGCATTGCCTTTGCCTGCGCCTGCAGCAACCTTTCCGGCTGCGCTACCTTTGCCTGCCCCCGCTCTCAACTTGCCTGCGGAGCACACCATTCCAGCACCTGCCATTGAGGCACCGTTTGCAGCAACCAGCAGTAGGGCTGAGTCGACAGCGCAGAAGGTGGGCCCCTCAACTGCCAGTGGCAAATGCACTGTGCTGGGCAAATTGAAGCCCACCAGCGGCAAGGGTCCGGGGACCAGTCAAGAAGGACTGGTGCTGAAGATGAAGGGCACTAAGAGCTCTAAACAATCTAGTTCTGGTCCCGTCCAAAGCAAACAAGCAGTGGCACCTACGGCTCCTTCCTCCAGACGGAACCCTGAAGCCCCCAACAGCAAATCGGAGACTTCTGGGGACCGCCTGAGGCTTAGGCCTGCACCAAATCCTGTCTCTTGCCTCACGTATAAGTGAGAGCTGGTGGGGGGATGTGAGGTGCGAGGAAGAGCCAAGGTCGAGCATCTCGGGCAACTTGGTGGCCAAGGAGCACATGAAGAACCTCATCAGCAGCTGCGTCACTGCCATGATTCAGCCCAGTGGATGCTTAGTCTACGATTGTGTTGACTGCAGTGATCGCTGCTGCCCCCTCTTCCTATCCTCTGCTTCAGTCCACTTTCCATCCAGTAAATGCCTAGCGCTCGGAAGAGCTGCCCTTGCCACAGAAGCAACACCACGCGTCTCTCACAGTGAAATCCCACTATTTCAACGTTGACCTTGTCATACTTGGCTTGTCATTCAGCTCTACCTGAAGCTGTGATGTTTCAAGTCTCCTGTATATATTATTTAATTTTTTTATCTGTAATTAGATAAGATTGTGCCGTTTTGTACTACTACCTCCCTCTCAGTAGTTGTAGATCCGTTTGCCTAACGTTGGGTCTGGATCTGGAACCTGAGGTTTCCAGCAGGGCATGGCCTTTCTGCATGGTTTGTGCTGATTACCTGATGGCCTGATGTTTTACTTTTTATTTTATTGCTTTCTATTGGCCTGGAATCTGATTGTCTTCAGTCACCACATTTTCATTCTAAGAGGAACTCCTGACCCGGTTCCTGTCTATGGCATCCTATTCCAGTGTTCCTGGATCTGTGGCATTGTTGGGCCTGTGTGTGCTGGACATGACCTGTTTGCGCAGTTATGCCTGGAGTTACCTGGAAGCCTGATATTTCATTCCTGTAAGATCAATATTTTATTCACCTGATATTCAATTAGATCCACTTGTCCATTTTGATGTTATGAGGCAAACCTGTGTGAGTCCCTAGTAGTTCTCATCCTGTTCCAGGAGCTCTGAGGCTGGATCTGGAACATGAGGTGTGTAGCAGAGACGGAGCCTATTGATATGGGCCAGCACAGGCTTGGCCCGCGAGTGGTCCATTGGAACCAGGTAGTAATTAGGGTACCATTCCTTGATGATCCTGTAAGGTCCTTTTTGGTTCCATTTCAATTTCCTGTTTTCCCCTTTCTTCACTGCACTTTTGGGGTAGTTTAACCAGACTTGGTTGCCTGCGGAGTAGATGGTGGGTTGTCGGTTTGCTAGTTGCTTGTCTGCCTGGCGCTTCATGTTTGCCTGTGCCCCCAGCAGATGTTCTTTGGCCAGGATCCTGGCCTGGTAGAGTGCGAGGGTGAGATCTGAAGCAGTGGTGTTAGGTAAAAAGTGGAAAAAAAAGTGGAAAGTAGAAAAAATTGGAAAAAAAACTCTTCAAAACAGTGCTAGGCCAAATCGGAAATGAATTGAAACCAATTTGTCAAAGGTAATAGGTGCATTGAAATGATTTTTGTGTTTTTTTCAACCTTTTTTCCACCTAAAAAAGTGGAAAAGTGGAAAAAATTGGAAAAAAAAACTAATTTTAGCAAAAATGCATGAGGTTGAAAGTAAAGCAAAATGATTGGGGGTTTTACTCACGAGGTGGAAAGGTGAATTGGAATTGCAAAGTAGTTTTACCTAACACCACTGATCTGAAGCATAAGCATCTCCATGTACTGAGGGTTGAATGAGTAAAGTGCAGCCTCCTGGGGTCCCTGGCGAACAGCAGGTAGGCTGGTGTCTCCCCTGTCACTGGGTGGACGTTGGTCCTGATGGCCATCAACGAGGCTGGCAGGAACAGGTCCCACTGGTCCTTGGGCTTGCAGCATTTCTCCGATTTTCCTGTTGACTCTCTCAATGCCGCCCATGGTGGTGGGCATGTATGGCACTAAGGTGACGTGGCGGATGTCAAAGAGTTCATTCATAGCCTGTATAGTTTTGCTAATTAGATCTTTTGCTGTGTCAATCATTATTTCCATGGGTGTGCCATGCCTGGCAATGACCTTGGTGAAAAGGAAATCTGCAACGGTTGCGGACTTGATGTCTGGGACTGCCTTTGCTTCTACCCACTTGGTAAAGGCATCTACTGCAGCTATAATGTACTTGTTACCTTGCATGGTCAGTGGCAGTGGACCCATGCAGTCCAGCTCGATTCTGTGGAAGGGAGGTCCAATGCGCAGGGGTACCAGTGGGGCAACTGGTAGCTTTCATCAAGTTTTGGTCTGGTCACACAATTTGCAGGCCAGCATGTGTGCAGTGATGTCCTTCACCATGGACTCCCACCAGTAGTAGCATCTTATCCTGGATAGAGTTTTGGCTACCCCCAGGTGACATCCAAGCAAATCATGGTGTTCCTCCATTATGAGGGAAATGAGGGTGATAGGAACCACCATGGGTCTTTGGGAGGCACCGGGGTTGGGTTTCCTCCTTACCAGGAGCCCTCCTAGGCCCACAATCATCTCCTGGGTGGCAGCTTGGATTCGGCGGGCCTCCTCTGCCTGCGATGGAACCTCACCAGTGAGGATCCAGGCTAGGATGGCCCCCAGCCAGGGGTCTGTTGCTTGTTCTTTTTTGAATCGGGTATCAAACCAGACTACCGGCAGCCTGTCCTCGGTAGGTGGATGGCCTGGTCCTTGGTCCAGGAATGGTAGGCCTCCCTCTTGGGTTCATGGGGGTCCTCTGGTGAGGCTTCCCCTGCCTCTTCTGGGTCATCTGCAATAGGTGTGGGGGTGACCTGCTCTGGTTCTGGTTCTTGCCTTCACCGCTGAGCCCTGGTGAGAGCTTGGCACTGCTGGTTTCCCTCCTTGCTTCCTTGAGGTGCCCCCTGGATGAGATGGCTCATGGCCTTGGCGTTGGCGTTCTCTTTGCCTTTGTGGTATTTAACCGTGAAGTCATACTCTGCCAGTCTTAGTCCCCACCTCTGTAGCCTGGGGGAGTCTGTGGAGGTGACTAGGATGGACCTGAGGGGACTTTGGTCTGTTACCAGCTCGAAGTTCCTGCCCCAGAGGTAGTCCTTGCACTGGAGCACAGAGTAGACTGCTGCCAGTGTCTCCTTTTCTACTGTGCTATACCTGGTCTCCACATCTGTCAAGGTCCTGCTCATATAGGCTATGGGCCTCTCTCCCTCTGGGTGCTTCTGGCTCAGGACCCCTCCCACTGCATACCTGCTGGCGTCAGTGTGGAGGGTGAAGGGTTTGTCAAACTCAGGGTAGGCCAGCACCAGTGCCTCTGTCAGCCTGGTGCTGTAAGGCATTAATCTGAGCCCTGGATAGGTTTAGAGTGGCACATGTCCTTGTTTCTCATCTATATTGTTTGGCTCCATTATCAAATGGGGCTCCTCTACCTGTCCTATGTTGGTGTTCTCATGGAGGATTACTGGTGTCTGCCTAGAATTTTCTATGAGAATATAGAAGTAGGTGGCGGGGTCTTTTACTAAGCCCCTGGGTGAATTGAGGCCTAACGTTGCCAGCTTCTCATGGTTGGGCTCTACTGTGTAGTGCCCTTCCATCTTGGGTGTGTCTCCTGTCTTATGTCTAACAATGCATTTGACATAAATCCTAGTCCTGGCTGGCACTTCTATTGTCTCTGCTACCCTCACTGGAGGCTTTGGCGCAGGTTTGAGGGCCATAATGGAGAAGGGTTGGGGCCTTCCTTCCCCTACTGTGAAGTGCTGGGTGCCCAAGTTGAATGTCAATAGCCCTAGTTGGGTCAATATGTTGTTGCCAATGATGCAGTCAAACTCGCAGTCCTTGACCACTAAGAAATCTGCCTGGGGAAGTGTGGTCTTGCTAAGCTGGAGGGATCCTTGCATCCTCCCCTTTACCTCAATGGTGCCCCCTATGGAGTAAAGTGGACCTTCCCATTTGCATGGTGGTAGAAGGGGCAGTTTGATGTGCTGGGCTGTCCTCCAGGGAATGATGCTGTTGGTAGCCCCTGTGTCCAGCAGCCCTTTGATTGAGACTCCTGCAAATAGGATAGTAATTAGTGGTATAATGTTTTTGAGGCAGCCGCATGGCTTGGTCTCTATGTGTGGCATGACTGTCCCTTGGGCCGTGTGGTTGATGGACATTCCCCCTTCATAGACCACATCTGTTTGGTAGCAGACTAGGGAGGAATCGTTGAATGTCGGGCCGCATTCCTCCAGCCTGAAGTCTCAGGGGCAGGGGTCCTCAGGGGCAGGGGCAGGGGCAGAGCCTGTTTTAGATTTAGCCACTGTGCAGTCTTCTGGTCCTGTATCAGAAAGGTTGGTTCCATTTCATTCCCTATCAACTGAAGCACCGGCAGTAAGAATCCCTCTGCTCTGCCTACCTCAACGGCTAGGCAAGAGGTGATGTGGCTGCCAGTGGGGGTGATGGTGGCCATGGGCCAGAAGGGCAAACAAACCCCTCTTTTGACGGTGGCCCCTATGGTGCAGGTGCCTTCCTGTATGGTTAGCGAGGGCAGTTGTCTCAGCATGGAAAACCCAATTCGCATGCCCATCTTCTGGACCTCATCGGCCACTATTTTCACCGTCCCCAGCATTTCATATGCTCCCAACCTTATGCTGATGCTAACCTCCATCTTGTGGTTGCCATGCTTGATTTCCAGTGCTGCAGCCATGGTTTGGTTGATGCTTGATAGGTGGCCTGAGACTTCCAGAGCCGCGTGGAGCCTCACTGGCCTGTAATTCTGTCCTGACTCCTGCAATTGGGCCTCTACCATGATTAGAGGTATGGGTTGGACATTCCTGATCATGAAGCTTGGTGGCTGCTCTGATGGGACTTCTTCTGGCAGGGACTCCTCCTCTTCTGGCTTGGGTTCTTGCAGGTCCGCCAGATAGTCCTCTTCTGTCCTTCTTTTGAGTTTGGCTGGTGGTGCCAGCCCTAGATTGATGGCAACCTGCCTTTGGTGGTCTTCCTGTGCTATCTTCTTGGCCTGGTATGGGGGAAGCATTAGCAATTTAGACCTGGCCCCCCTTAGTCCTATTCTGAGTGTTTTCTTCTCAAAATTCATGCTGAAGGGCCCTATCTTCTTTATGTAGTTGGCCCCAATAACCTAGCTGATAAGGGCAATAGTGGTCAGGGATGACAATGACTACCGTGCATACTGGGTGTGTCCCTTTACGGATGTCTATATCCAGTTCTCCCTCTATCTTAGCCATTCCTGTCAAGGTCCTAATGGCTCCTCCCTTTGCTGTCCATGTTCCTTGTGCCCTCACCCTTAGGGCCACATGGGCTGGCATTATGGTTGAGTTGGAGAAGGTGTCCCAGGCTGCTAGCAGCTGGGTTGGCCCTAGATATGCCTTTACAAAGGGGGTGGTCATATCTTGGCCCTGTTCATATGTGATATGATTGGTCTTGGGGATTGGGGAGGGGTAGAAGGGACTAACTGTGATGTCTCCTGGTTTCCCTGTCAGGTTCAGGGTTGTTGGCCTTCTGGGTGGTTTTTTTGGTGGTGGTGAATCTTGGCCCGATTCTTCCTTTGGTGGGGGTGGATCTTGGCCCTTGTCTTCCCCTTCCCCTTTTACCACTGGGTCCTCCTGCAGCCTGGTCTCCCCCTGTTTAACCTCTGTTCCTTGGTCCAGTTGCCGTTGCTGGGTGCTGGTTTAGGATGTAGGCGGTGTAGGATGTCCTTCACTTGCTCCCTCTAGGGTCATAAGTGGGTGCCTGCTGCACGGGGGGGGGGGGGGTAATGGCTGCTTGTCCCAATTGTTTTTGTCTCTGTGTTTCCCCCTGCACCTTTGTGTTTCTTTTAGGTGTGAGTTTCTGGCAGAAATTGTGCCATTTATTTTTGTGTTTCCTCTGTTCTGGCTGGCTCAATATTGAAATTATTGCTGTTTGGCCATCATGCTCTATGTCTACTGTTGGGAGGCCTGGTGTGTGTTTCCCTGTCTTTTCCTTTGTAGGGTCAAAGAACTCTAGTTCTGGTAGGGGGGGGGTGGTTTCCTCAGGATATCTTCCAGTTCCTGCAGTGGGGGTGCTTCCTGTAGGACTGATATTAGTTCCCTGTCGTCCCTGCTGAGGTGCCTATAGTCTTTTTCCTGGTTGGTTGGTCTATGTGTCCACCTTCCCCTGAGATATTTCTTCAGTGGGGTTGTGGTTGGGGCTTTTCCCCCTAGTCTGGGGCTTGTGGCCTCAGATTGGCCCTGGTCTACAGCCTGTGTCTGTTGTCCTTCTCCCAGGAGGTGGGCCTCACTAGGGATAGTGTAAATTGGCTGTCCCCTTTGATTGCCTGCACAGCATCCCCTCCATGCCCAGCTGCTCAATCTCCTGAATGGTCCTTGTATCCAGGCTGGGCGGGGTCTCTGTTCCTCCCTAGGTTTTTGCCTAACTGCTTGCCATGCCTTAGTCATGGCCCTGGCCCCACCACAGCGGCAACAAATGCCTACCATGGCTGCAATGACTAGGAAGCTCCCAATGCCTTGGAACCAGGTGATCTTGCCTCCCCAAAGGAAGGAGAAGATGCCCCAGCTAACAATCTCACCTGCTTTATCAACATGGCGGACATTAATTTCTCCCTTCCCATTTGGGTCTAGGAAGTCTAGTTGTGCTGCATGTTTTAGCGTGGATGCATGCTTTAGTGTGCCCTCTGTGAGGGTCTGTCTCAAGCTGTCTAGGCCATAAGCAAAGTAAGCATGGAAGATGGGTTCTTTCTGGTGCAGCTCTAAGGTTTCTGGCTGCATTGGTCCTGGAAGGGCTGGAGTGTCCTCCAGCAGGGCTTCCTCCACTTCCCCGGAAGTGTGGACTCAAACTGTCCTATTTCTCAGTTGTGTGGGTCCAGCTCAGTACCAGGTGTGTGTGGGCACATAGTTCTAAGGGAGGGAGGGTGTTTATCTCATTACTATCAGTGGCCAGGTATCCCTGGCCTTTCCTATCTCCCACCTTGTAGGTGATGGGTACTGCTTCCTTCCAGCACTGTCCTGAACTGATAAATTGAAATTCCTCGTCCCTTAATTCATGGCAACTCCTAATCCTAATATAGGGCCCAAGACCTCAGCCTGTACTGGTTGTCCTAACACCTGCCTTAGTAGCCATGTGGGCTGTGCCAAGAGCAGTGTCCTATATTTTAGGGCGCTGAGCTGGGCCATCTGGCAAGTGGCCCTGGCATTTAACAAGAATGCCTTCCTGGTCATACACTCCATGTCTGTCCAGATGGCCTGCAGCCTACCTGCCAGAAACTCCTCTGTGACAACCCCTAGCAATTCCTGCCCTACTTTGAGAGTATTTTGTTGGGCTTGCCTGGTTTGCCTGGGGCGAGGCACCTCGTGATAGGTCCAGTTGGTAGGCCTTTTCTTGACTTCCACGGTCCAGATCCCCTGGTCGCTGCGCTTGGCTTTCATGGCGTAGGTGGCTGGTAGTGCTGGTTGCTTCTGGTGGAAGGTGAGGGCCAGGTTCTTGTCCTGACTGAGGAAGGTGGCTCCCACCCTCCCATGAAGGTGGCTCCCATGGATTAGTTTGAAGGGCAGGATGGGACACCAAACTGAGTGGTCTACCTTCCAGAGTGCCCTCGCCTTAGTTGCTTTCAAGAAGCAGTGTCCCTGGTCATACTTACACCCTGTCAAATCTGCAGACAAGGAGGATGGGGACCTGTCTCCATGGCGGATATGTACTGTGGTGTATTCCAGTGAGCAGCCCCTGGCTGTCCTCGGTATCCAGTGGCAGCAGTCCAGTACTGGGGTCCCCCAGGACCTGGACAGGGGTTGAGTAACCTTCCAGATAGATGGGGTGTCTTCCATTTGGTGCATGGTGCCAAACTTGCACTCCTTATCCTTGACCCTGTTCCTGCACTCCTCCTCTGTCTTGGGGAGGTTCTCCACGGTCTCCTTGGTGGCTGCATGGGTGTAGAAAAGAAGACTTTTAGTCTGAGTTTTCTCAGGACCTTCCTGCAATCCTGTGCCTTTGTTGTATGCTGCCAGACATTGTTGCTAAAAATTCTCAGTGTCTGATTAAAAGGCTGCCCCATTACATCCTCGTCCCAGACCCTGCAGGGCACCTCTGGTGGCAGCTTCCATAGATGGCCTCCGTTGCCCTCCTCACAGAGCAGCGGGTTGGTGCTGCTGGCAAACTGTCCTAGTGCCTGGCCATGGATACCTCCAATCAAGCTGCACATTAGGGTTAGGGCAAGGGCCAGGGCTGTCAAGCCCCAACTCTTGATGCCAGTGTACATGGCGTTCATGCTGGGTTCATTGGTGAAGGACCACTGCTCCAGCCCCACTGGCTGTGGTACTTCCTCCTGTAGCGGCGCGGCCTGGATGGCGTTGGCCTGGCGCGGGGGTCCTGTGGCGCCTGGGGTAGGCGGCTGGTAGCAGCCCTGTGGCTCCTGCGGCGCCTCCTGCTGTCCTTTGTAGGGTACCCTTAGCTCCGGGGCTCCATCCCAGTAGTTGTTGCGCCTGCATTGGCTGCCCCAGTTGTCTCGTTGCTTGTAGTGGTCCTCCCGCCATTTGTAGCAGTCATCTTGGCACTCATAGCGGTCATCACGGTGCTCATAGCAGTTGTCACGCCTGTCATAGCAGTCATCTTGGTACTCGTAGCAGTCATTGCGGCGGTCCTGCCGGAGCCTGTCCTGGCTGAAGCAGTACCCGGTGCCTCCTTGTGATGGCCTCCCTGGGCCTTTGCCGCCCTTGTAGCGCTGTTGGCAGTCCCCATAGTTGCCTTGGCCTGGCTGGTTCATCCGTCCTTGGTATCTGCCCTGGTTGGTAGGGCATTGTGCCCTGACATGGCCATCCCTGCCACAGCCCCAGCAAGTCAGGGGTCTGGGTGGGTAGTGGGACTCTTCAGCTGCTGGTTGATTCCTAGGGCAGCAGTCCACTTGGTGTTCTGGGGAGTTGCAGGTGGTGCACCTTGGTGACAGCTCCTTCTCCATCTGCCTGTTCTGGAGCTCCTGGAGCTGCCTGGTTATCTTGTCCACACTGGCCTTGCCATTCCTGTCAGTCAAGTTGCGGTGAGTATGTTGACCTGTCCATTGTGCCTGTCAGCTGGCTGGGTCTCCTGGATGGCCTGCAGCAGCTTGGCATTGGCTATTGCCTCCTGGAGGTTCCTGTAGGTCTTCAGCATGATGTGGGCCACATATGGGGTAGGACGCCATCCTGGAACTTCTGTAGGGCCATGGCCTCCTGGTCGACGTGGGGTAGTGTTGGGTAGGCCCGCTTGATCAGCTTCAGTGGCTTGTAGCCAAAGGCTGCTGCTGCCTCATCCTTTTCCTGTAATTTCTTGTTGAGCCTGGCGATGAGGAGCCTGGTCTCCCCATGGAGGGTCAGGGTCCTTCACAAGTGCGCCCTCAACTCTTTGTAAGTGGCCTTCCCTGGCATCTCTACTCTACCTGCCGCGCCCTCTGCAAGGTTGGCATTTTGGGCCTGGGCGGCCTCCCTTGCCTGTCTCCGGTGCTCCAGGAAGTTGGAGGCCAAAATCTCTGCTGCTCCCTGTAGGTAGGGCTGGATGAGGATCAGCCTGCGGACGTCGTTGATGTTGGAGGCTGCGCAAATCTTCTCAAAGCAGTCAGTTGGTGATGGTGACATCCTTAGTGGCACAGGAGAAGGGTGTGATGGTGAGGTGCGCTAACCTCATCCCTTGCTGCGCCATCTGTTCTAATAGTTGGGGTAGTTGCCCTGGTTGGCCTGGATTGGCCTGAAGGTTCTGAAGTTAAGCCTGTAGCTGAGTGAGTCATTTGAGGACCTGTTGGACTTCCTGTCCTGGTCCTGCTACCGGTGGCAGAGGTAGCTGTTCCCTTAATTGGATTAGTTGCTCAAGGATTTCCTGTCCTTGCTGTCCTTGAGGTGCGGGTGGTCACCCAGGTAGCTGTGGTGCCTGCTGCAGTAGCTGCTGTAGTTGATGTAGCAGTGCATCAAACTGCTGTAGCCTTTCGTCCAATAGGTCTCTAACCTCTCTTAAAACCTCTGCCCTGAGGTTGGTGAACTGTCCTTCCTGTCGTGGGGTGATCCAATTCTGGATTGTCCAGAGGTCAGTGCTGTCCTCCCTTGGGGTAGGGTTTGTGGTCTTCATGGAGTGAGAGGGTCTTCCATTGTCACTCTCCTTGTAGGTAGTGCCTCCACGGGGCTCTGTCTGGTAGTGGGTTCCTTACCTCCTCCCTTGGGGGTTGTCCTGGCTCCAAGCCTGCACTTCCTCACCAGTTCACTGCTGGTGTTCCTGGTAGCCATCAGTCAGCTACTACAACCTCGTCCTAGAGGGTCCTGGAATTCTCTTCTAATTGGAGTGTCAGTGGAAGGTCTGGGCCCCTCAAGCTTAGAACTAACCACTCTCTGCTACCATGTAGTGATTGGCTGCCTCAATCAGGAGGACAGCAGTTCCTGAGACACTGTTACCAGTTATACCCAGAGTGATAACACAGTTCTCACTTACCTCAGCTTCACTAACTCCAGACAACCTTTGACTGTGGCTTTTAGCCCTAACTCGTACCCTATGGCTCTGCTCTGCAAGGACATCTTGGTCCTGGACAAGTCCCTGGCCAACCTGGGCTTCCGGGACACCTTCAATCTCTACAACGGCTTGGCAATCGGGCAGCACTTTGCCTAGAAGTCTCCTCTGCCATGTGGGTCGCCTCTCTGAGGCGGCAGAGATTGGCCGCAAGGTCGCCAAGTACCCACTGTACCAGACAGCAGAAGAAGAAGCCAAGGCCCAGGGGGTTTTAGGCAAGGCGGTGGTGGCTGTCGCCTGAGACCCTCTGCCGCCTACTCCTCATCTCAGGCATCGAATCAAACCCAGTACCCAATCGAGCTCAGGACATCCGCATCATCTCAGCCAACGTCAACGGCTTACGAAGCAGAGCAGTCCCTCTGGCCAAGCTGCTGGAGGAGGAGAGAGCAGACGTGGTGCTGCTGCAAGAGACAAACCTTCTGCCCAGCCTCCCAACGCCCACCTTCCAAGGCTACGACGCCCTCAGAAGAGACAGAACTGTCCACTGCCAAGACCAACCAGGACCTAGAGGAGGCCTCCTCACCCTCATCCGCTGAGGACTTGTCCACGAAAGACTCCCTGAGCCCCTGCTCCCTCCACGCGCCGCCCTGGAAACCCTCTCCATCTCCATCCAGACAACTGCGGGCAGAGTCACCATTACGAATATCTACTGGCCTCCTGTCAGAGGTGCTGCCGACGATGATCGTGATGGGCGCCTCCACAGCCAGTCCTGGACAAAACCGGGCCAATCAGATCACCTCCTCATCACCGGGGACATCAATGGCCACGGCAGCTGGGACAAGCACATGGAACTCAACGCGGTGGGTGCAGAGCTGGACGAGTGGTGCGAGGACACCAGCTGTGTCATCGTGGACCCCAACTGCCCAACCTTTGCTACTCCCGACGGCTCCCCTTCCTCTCCCAACGTGGCCATCGTCAGCCCTTCCTTCACCCTACATGCCTCCTGCTCCTGCCTCCCAACAATCAGCGTGGACCACCTACCACTTCTAATCACCCTCCCCACCAGCAAGCCTCAACCCCCTCCCAGCAAGCCACGATTCTGCCTAAAGAAGGCAAACTGGCCCAAGTACCGAGAAATAATCTCTCAAAGAATCCAGTCATTTGATCCAATTTCAGGGTCTCTTAACAAAAAATCAAAAGAACTCACAGAAATAATGATTTCAGCGCTGAAGAAGAGCTGCCCTTTTGGCAAGAAAAGGAAGAGAGCTAAGGCTTTTTGGTCAGAGGCCTGCGAACAGGCACAGAGAAGAATAAGGGAGGCTAGAACAAGCCTACAAAGAAGGCCAGGAAATCGGCGGCTTCAGGAGGCCCACTCAGCAGCATGCCAGGAAGGAACGGAGATCTTTCAAAGGGAAAAAAGAAGAGCATGGACAAGCTTTGTTTCCAGTCATAGCCTCAAGGAGAAGAGCAAAAAGGTGTGGGGAGTGCTGCACAGCCTGGATGGCCAAAGCAAGAAGCCCCTTCCAAACCGCCCCATCATCACCCCCTCAGGCAGACAAGCATCCAGCGACCTGGCCAAGGCGGACATCGCAGCAGCACATTACGCGGCAGCATCTAGGCTGCTAATGAAGAGGGAGAAGTCGAAAGCAGCATACTCAGCCTCAGAGAGCATCTAAGGGCAGGTGAAGCAGAAGACCCACAACCCTTTGAACAGGGCAAGCTCAAGGTGGTTCTGGAGGCAGCCAAAAAGAAGGGCAAAGGAGTTGGAGAAGATGGAGTCCACCTGGCCATGCTGGGAGAATTACCAGAAGCGGGGAAGAGAGCCCTGCTGGCTGTGCTCAATCAAAGCTGGAAAGAGGCGAGAGTACCTGCACTCTGGAGATCGTCACTGATCATCCCTATCCAGAAAAAGGGAAAGCCAGAAACAGAAGTGAAGTTCTTTCTGGCCAGTGGCGCTCCTGAGTGTACTGGGCAAGACGCTGGAGACTCTGGTCAATCGGCGCCTGCAGAGCTGGGCAACGAGAGTCGGGGCTGTCCCAGTCCAGCAGTCTGGTTTCGCGGCACGGAGGTCCACCACAGACGCACTGCTCAGCATCTCCCAACCCACCTTCAACAGACTCAACAGCGCCAAGCCAGCCCCATGCACTGCCATCACCGCTGTGGACTATTCCGTGGCCTACGATCGAGTCTTCCGTGGAGGACTGCTCAGGCAGCTGGCAGAGAAAGGCCTGCCGTCAGCCTGGCTGCAATGGCTCCAAGCCTGGCTGGCAGACAGGAGGGGAAGAGTGCTGGGGAAACGCCATGTCTAGGCCCAGGGTCTTCTCAGCTGGCCTCCCTCAGGGCTCCCCTCTGAGCTGCGTCCTATGAAACATCTTCTCATCCGACCTCCCCAGCAGGATCACTGCAGCTGCTCCCTCTGCTGAGATCGTCGCCTATGCCAACGACGTCACCCTACACCTCCCGGCAATAAGCCTGGAGACCATTGGCGACGAAGCAGGAAGGGCTCTGCGAGCACTAGAGCTCTGGGCTGAAGAGTTCGAGGTGAAGATTGCAACTGAGAAGACATCAGCAATGCTCTGTACTCTAGACCCAAGCCAAGGCCCAGGAAAAGCCAGGCCTCCCCCTGCCCTTCAGCTACAAGGACAGCCAGTCAGTTGGACAACCAGACTCTCAATCCTTGGAGTGGAGTTTGATCCTCAGCTCCACTTCACAGGACAGGCCAAAAATGCAGCAAAGAAGATGAGCAAACGAAACAACATCTTAAGGGCTCTGGCAGGAACATCTTGGGGAGCAAAAGAAGCAACCCTACGCCCTCTGTACAAATCCTTCATCCGAGCAGCAGGCCTCTACAGGGTGATCGGGATGGTTCTTGTCACTTGGTTAAGGCGCTGTATCTCAGCTTAAACAAAACGCTGTGAGCTCATTTTCGGTTCATAGGTACATCTAATCATCCTTTACTTATGGACCAAAAATCAGGTTCTAACTCGCAAACACACTAGAATTATGGTCTTGAATGTAAAATGAGTCAGAAATTCTGACTCTTTTTTTTGCTTGCTTGAAAGTCAGCCAATTTTGCACAATATCTGTGATGCAACTAGCCACCCTTCCCAGCCCGTTTCCATATCAGAGTGTCAATATTTGGACCATTTCCAAAACCACCAAGGGGGCCATCATTCGCCTCCACCGATTTGGACAGACAAATGCTCAAATTCACCAAGCACTGTCTTTGCAGAACCTGTCATTGCAACCTGTCACAACGCACCTTCCGGATACTCATTCACCAGCACAACCAGCAGACTCCAACCGTTAGCACATGCACACTCAAGAAGGCCAGCCCCCAAATATCCATCCAATCACTCGCGACTGCCAGGGTGCATAGAACCTGGTGCTGTGGTGATCTTCCGCATTCAGGCCCTCCACAGAGCCCAGAACAGTCAAGACATGAGCCGGATGAAGAAATGCCACGTTGCCCACCAGCACCTCAAGATTCTCCAACATCAAATGCATGACTCAGTGGCTTTGGTTGGTGGTTTTGGATAAGGTCCAAATCTTGACACTCTGATTTGGAAACGGACTGGTAAGGTTGGCTAGTTGCATCACAGATGTTGCGCAAATTTGGCTGACATTCAAGCAATAAAAAATTACAGTCATAAATTCTGACTCATTTTACATTCATGACCATAATTCTGGTGTGGTTGCGAGCTAGAAACTAATTTTTGGTCCATAAGTAAACAATGATTAGATGTACCTATGAACCAAAAATGAGCTCTCAGAGTTTTGTTTGAGCTGAGCTACATTGCCTTAACCAAGTGACAAGAACCATCCCGATCACCCTGTATGCCAGTCCAGCCTGGTATCCTTTCTTGGCAGAGTCAAACTGAGAGCTGCTGGAGAGAAGTCAGAGAGCCACAGCCAGGGCAATCACAGGCGTGCCTAGGGGATCGAACGCAGATGCCACAGTCTGGGAAGCAGGCCTGGAGCCTGTCCAGCTCCTGGCCGCCAAAAACGCCGCACACACTCTCTACTGCCTTCAGCGCTGGCCAGACCATCACTCTCTCAGCGCCCTTAGCAAGACCCCTCCTTCAAGACCACGCCTCAAAGCAGCAGCAGGATACTGCCCATCATGGAGGAGAACAGCCGACGCAGAGCTAGAAGCAGCACTCAAACACCCTCCACGCCCTCCCCCATGGCCACCCCCAGGACAAGAGCCTCCACCGGCCCTTGCAGACAACGCCTTCAACTGGCCTGCTCAGGAGAAAACGGCATTGAAACAAAGGCTGGAAGAGCAGACAAGCTTGCACTACGCCCGCTCCATTGCCCCCACGCATGTCCACCGAGTCACTGGTGGAGAACCCCTTCTCCTCGGCCACATGGCCTGGCCCTCCGCCGCCACCATCCACCAGCTGCGCCTGGGCCGAGCTCCTTGGCTGCAACAGACCAAGGCCAGACTAGGGAGAGCTCAATCACCCCTCTGCCCCCACAGCGAGACTGAGCCCGAGGACACCCTGCACTTCCTACTATGATGCCAAACCTGGAGAAGAGAGAGACGAAGAACCCTGGGACCAAGGCCTATCCCCAACATCCTGAAGCCTGAAGACGTCCTCGACTTCCTTTTGCTGTTGCCTGCTCAAGCAGGACTACCGCCCCTCTGAGGCGGTTGCTGGAACACCATCCATCCATCCTAGAAGTCTCTGCTGCTGAGGTTGTCTAACCAGGCCCTGGTGGCCTTGATGATGTGGTGGATCTTGGTGTTCAAGATGCTGTTGAGGGCCCAGAGCTTTATCCAGCAACACCACAGAGAGTAGATCACTTGGACACTGGAGGCACGCTGGGGCTGAGGGCTTATCAGAATGGGCTGCTTATATAGGGCAAAAAGGGAAGCTTGGGGAGGAGGGGGGTTAGTTCAGATGCAAGGCCCAGTGGTAGGATAGGCAGAAGGGGGTTGGTCTGGCCTGGTCTGCCTATCCCAGGCCAGTAGGCTGGGCAGAAAGTCTTCATGCAGCAGACTTTCCCCTGGGGGGAGCTCATTTCCTAAGCAGTACATGCTCATGCCTGCCCCAGTCCCTTTGCTGGCCTAGCCTTGCTCAG
>JASANA010008520.1:0-14800 GCA_030248095.1 Ptycholaimellus sp. GST1_10
TTCCCCCCTCCAGAGCCTTGGCAAACTTTGAATTGCTGTCAGTTGAAAGAGGGAGACGGTGGCGGTGACGAAGGCGACGGTGGAGCTGACGAGTCAGGCCGTGGGCTTGCTCAAGGTCGGCAAGAACATCATCATCGCTTGCATGGACCGCACGCTTCGAGCTTACTCACTCAAGGTATACACTTTCTTTCCACAACCTTTACTACATACAACTGACTATCAGGGCAAACGCCAGTGGTGCCTCAGCATGCCCGCGAACATCACTGCCATAGCCAACATGGAGTACGCGCCGAAAAACTACTCTGCCTGTCTCAGTAGCTGCATGGAAAGGCTAAGATTCAGCGCACTAAACGCGGCCCTGTATTGAGTGGCACTGGAGAACCAAGAGGTGCACGTATACCAAGACATCTTCGTGGCCGATATCCTAGTCTTTGACGATGTCGTGACAGGCCTCAAATTCGGGCAGTTTGGTCGGGAAGAAGGGGCCTTGGTCAGTTGATTGCCCCTGCTGAAGGTTGGCAGTGTGCAATGTGAGGTTGCAAGGTGGCCGTAATGCGCCGCGGTGGTCTGAGCGTGCGAATATTCAAGCGGACGGCGCGGCTGGAGGAGCGATCGGCGCTGCCAGGACCACCACAAGCGCAGAGTCACAAACTCCCCATCCCCAAGAAGACCAAGATCTTCGTGGACCAGACCATCCGAGAGCGAGAAGAGGCGCAGAAAATTCACCAGGCAGCCCAAACCACTCCCCCACCACTGCTCCACTGTAAAGACAGCAGTTCGTCAGATTTTCCAACGTGAGCAGCTGATGCTGCGTCTGGCGGTGTCGGAGGACTATGTGAGGATGCTGGAGCAGAAGCTGAACCCTGTTCCCACCGCCTCCTCCTCCTCCAAGCCCGACCAGCCCATGGACCAGGTCAAGCTCAGTGCTCAAGTTCAAGGTCCACTCAGCTTATGAGGCATGTTGCCTGGCCAGAGAGCCTCTCGCCCTGCAGGCTTCGGGCCTGTGTTCCGGCTGAAGCTGACGGTGGAGGCGACGGGGGCGGAGGCGGTGGTGGAGCTGGAGCTGAGCTTCTTCTTCAACACCCGCCTCTACGCCGTCGCGGATCCACTGCTATTGGTTAGAGGGGGGCGGGGATTGGAGGGAGAGGGAGAGGTGGAAGTATGGGTGGAAGCAGGTGGGTATGGTGGTGCCGGGGCTGCCGTCAGTGCAGACGACGACGCTGCGTTGTCTGGCGCCGGAGAAGGGGCTGGCGGATGATGTGAAGGTGTTTCTGGCCAAGGCAGGGGCTTCGGAGCCGCTTATAACAGCTGTCATTGCCATGCCCGTCTCTGAGATTTCACTTGTCGATTGAAGTCCTATCATTTCATCAACAGTTCATTGAGTCCGTTGGCACACGAAAACCTTTGAAGAGAACGATTTTGCTGAAGAAGCAACATTGCAAAGAATGGAAATGGCATCAAAAGCATAAAAATGGCAGAAATGGCATACGGCCGAGCAATCAGAGGAAAAGTAGGATTTAGGGTAGCTCACCTGGCGTGATAGGGTGTGCAGCTTGCACACATTTTGCCTCCCTCCTTGGCCTTATCTTAGTCAAATATGGAAGGTCCGGGGTTCGTACCTAGGATGAGAGGCAGTGGGAAGAGCCGTCATTACAGCGTCCTTACTTTCGCTAAGAGAGGAAAGGCCCAACGGATCCATCTTCCAAGCATCCTCCATCGCCATGGGCAAGAAAAAGAAGTATATCGAGGACAAGCCAGGTTTGCTTCTTAGGAAAAATATGAGTTCAATACCAGCTAGTCAAATGACAGGGCTAAAAGATGTGGAAGAATAGGAAGATTTGCAGTGCCAGGACCGTTCACGGCATATTCCAGCTACAAGCACCGGTGGCGCATTCCGTCGGTAACGCATGGACTGAAAGATGTGGAAGAGGAGAAGCGTCCACTGCTCACTGACGCCTCCTACTCTAAGTCCGGCTATGGCAGCTCCTCCACATCCTGCTCCTCCACCTCCTCATACACAACTACCTCTTCACTTGATTCCAAAACCAAGCTTCAGAAAGGCCATGGCATTGGAATGCTGGTTTTCGCCCTCTCCTACGCATGGGCCACGAGACGTGAGCGATTAAAAGCATGGTTGCAGTTTCGCTATGCGACTGGTTGGGACAAGGTGCTGATATTGATTGGAAGCTTGGCATCCGTGGTGCACGGGGCGGGCTGGCCTATCCTCTCCATCGTCTTCGGTGGAATGTCCAACATTTTCCTTCGTGCCGAAATCACCGACTTCACTCAAAACATCACTCAATTCTTCCCACCTGGCCTCAGTTCACTTTCTCCTTCTCACCTTATGGATAGTAAAAAGTGGCTTTATTCAAAGTGATTTGTATCTGAACCAAACTACTGCTCTTGTTTCAGCGAGCCATGCTTAAATATAGGCAGATGCATTCGGGAATGTTTGAAATGTGAGCTAATGTTTGAGACGGGAGTGCGGCAGGAGGAACAGGAGGGGTGTTCACGCCCATGGGCTTGGACGAGTTCGACAGCAGTGTAGTGGACTTCGCCATTCAGTACAGTATCGTGGGCGGAGCCATGCTCATTGCTTCCTACATTCAGGCACATCAACTCCCTCAACCTGCCCTAAGTGTGAAGCGGGTGTAATTGAAGGTGGCCTGTTGGGTGTCGGCGTGCGAACGTCAGGTGGTCAAGCTGCGCCGCGCTTTCTTTAAAGCCACACTGCGCCAGGAGATTGCCTGGTTCGACCGAACCCAAAGCGGACAACTGACCAGTCGACTCAACGAGTGCCTAGCCTAGACAACTCAGCCCTATCCCATCCTCTTATGCTAGGCGGCCTTGAGTGACATGGAGCGAGTTCGTGAGGGCATAGGCGATAAGTTCAGCCTGTTCATTCAAAACGCAGCGGCCTTCCTGTCCGGTTTCGTCATCGGCTTCGTGTACAACTGGCAGATGACCCTGGTCATGATGTCTCTCACCCCCTTACTAGCTGCTTCCGGCGCCTGGATGGGCAAGGTATCCTCAGCTCTCATCTATCAATGGCTCAATCTAGGGCTGTGCTTGCAGACGCTGGGCAACATCCAGAAGCAGGAGCTGGAGAAGTACGCAGTGGCGGGGGCGGTGGCGGAAGAGGTGCTGGGCTCCATGCGCACTGTCCTTGCCTTCAACGGACAGAAGCGCGAGATCCGACGGTGCTTTTGCCCCTCTTCCATCCTTTCTGTCCAGACAAGTATGAGCATTGCTTCAGCTACGACAAGGCGCTGGAGGACGGGAAATCGATGGGGGTGCGCAAGTACGTTTACGTGGGCACCGGCCTATTCATCACCTTCTTCGTCATGTTCGCCTCCTATGCACTCGCCTTCTGGTACTAATCCCTTATTCTTATATCATGATGTTCAATATCTGCATTCTGTCTCAGGTACGGCTCCACGCTCATTCTCTCCGACCCAAGCTTCGATCGCGGCACTGTCTTCACTGTTCACTTCCAACAGCGCTTGCTAGGCGGAGAAGAGAAGGGCAAGGAGTGGCTGTTGGCAGGTCTTCTTCGCGGTGATGACAGGGAGCATGTCGCTGGGCAACGCACTGCCCCACTTCAACAACATCACCAGTGCCCTCGGCGCCGCCTCCGCCCTCTTCGACATCATCGACAATGTCACCTACCACATCATCCTCTCTAGCCTACCACTGACTGCCTCCTTGCAGAAGCCCTTCATCGACCCTTACTCGGAGACGGGGCGGCGGCCGCCAAACATGCGCGGTCGCATCGTCTTCAGCGATGTCCGCTTCTCCTATCCCCAGCGGAAGAACGTCAAGGTTCTACCATCAACCTTCTTTTCTTCTCTAACAAGCCCATCCCATCCTCTCTGTCAGATCCTGGATGGAGTGAGTTTCACTGCGGAGGCGGGTCAGAAGATCGCCTTTGTGGGGGCCTCCGGGTGCGGGAAGTCCACGCTTATCAACCTACTACTCCGCTACTACGACCCAGACGAAGGCTTCGTTGGACCTGCTCATTTGTGCCTGTGAATTAGAGGGGAAGTTAGGCTGAGTGTCCTGGTTAGGTGGAGCTGGACGGAGTGGGAGTGAGTGAGCTGAACGTGCGCTACCTGCGCAACCTGATCGGTGTGGTGAGTCAGGAGCCGGTGCTCTTCGACGGGACGCTGGAGGAGAACATCCGCCTGGGACGCACCGGCGTCTCTCACGATCGCATCATTGAGGCTTTCACTAACCATAGCCCTCTTCTTCTCCCAACTAGCGCGGTGTTGAGGTGTGCAAGGCGGCCAACGCGTTCAACTTCATCCAGCAGCTGCCGATGGGTCTGGGCACGCGGGTGGGCGAACGCGGTGTCCTGCTCAGCGGCGGACAAAAGCAGCGCATCGCCATCGCACGCGCCCTCGTCCGAAATCCCACCGTCACTCACTCCACTCTACCCTTCCCTACCCCAGCCACCCTCTTAACTCTCACCTTCCAGATCCTGCTGCTGGACGAGGCCACATCGGCGCTGGACGCGGAGAGCGAGGGCGCTGTTCAGGCAGCCCTGGACCAGGCCCAGAAAGGCCGCACCACCATCTCCATCGCGCATCGCCTATCCACTATTAGAGACGCAGACCGCATCTTCGTCTTCAAAGAAGGACAGATCATCGAGCAGGGCACGCACAAGGCTCATTCACCCCATTCCTCCCATTCCTCCACTGACTAAAATGAACCCCAAATGGCAGGAGTTGATCGACGCCAAGGGCCAGTTCTACGCCATGGTGATGGCGCAGCAGCTGGACAACGCGGAGCCGAGCCTGAGTGAGCAGGAGGACGAGAGCGGAACCACTCCACCCACTCACCCCGCCGACCTCATTCCCGACCAGATCTCCCCGCCGCCTCTTCACACCGTCCCCTCCACCAACTCCAGTCCCATCCTCTCTCTTCTTATGCCGGCCTCTCTTGAGCTGCGTTTTGGTGAACAGTGCGATCGGCAGCGGGCTCCATAGTACGTCGCCGGCAGTCCTCCATGAGCATCCCACCGCCGGAGCGGAAGATCAGCCCCTTCTCCTCCAACGTGGGCTCCGCCTTCTCCGACGTCTCCGTTTCTGTGACTCCCTTCACCTTGCCCTCCCACTCCTCTCTCATCTTTCCTTCTCTTTGAGGGTGCATCGACGGTGGATCGCGGCCCAGACACCCAGCGCAGCATGTCACGCCAGGACACCCACTGGGTGCGCCGACTCGAGGACGAAGTCAAGGTTGGGGGCTGGAGGGCTGGAGGGAAGTGAGGTGAAGGGAAGCGGTGCAGGAGGAGGGGGCGAATCCGGTGACGGTGCTGGACATCATCAAGATGAATCGAAAGGCGTGGCCACTCATTTGCCTGGGTGCCGTGGGCTCCATCCTCATGGGCTGCGTCATGCCCGCTTTTGCCCTTTTCTACGCCCAGATCTTCAAGGTTCATCTTTGATCTTTTTGTTTCAGATTTGATCTAAGGTAGGATGAAATTGAAACGTGCTCAAGGTATTCTCGGAGACTGGGGATCAGCTGGAACAGGACGCAATCTTCTGGTCCTGCATGTTTCTCATCCTCGGCTTTGTCCAAGGCGCCGGATTCTTCATCGCCGTTCCCTTCCTCCTCTCCAAGACACCCCAAGAAGGAGTGGAGGAGAGCGAATTTGCAGATCTACTTCTACGGGCAGTCTGGAGAGAACATCACGAAAACGGTGCGGCTGGGATGCTTTGCAAACCTGCTCCGCCACGACGTGGCCTACTTCGACGACGATCGCCATGCTACCGGCAAAATCTGCACTCGACTCGCTACCGACGCCCCCAACCTACGCGCTGTTCCAACACTCCTCCCACCAGCCGTTCAGTCTGCCATCAGTGAAAGCTCCTCTGAAAGGCCGTTGGGAACCGTCTGGCCTCGGTCATGTCCTCGGCCTTCTCCCTGGTGGCGGGGGTGATCATCGCCTTCATCTTCGGCTGGAAGCTCGCCCTCGTCATCACCTTCGGCATGCTACCCATCATCATCGGTTTCACACACCTACTCAGCTCATAGTGATGGGGAAGAGAAGAGGCTGGCAGGTGCTGGCTTTGTGGAGTTCTCGCTGCAGTGGAAGAACCAGAACAGAGACGCGGAGCTGTTGGAGGAGGCTGGGCGGGTGAGAAGAACTGCAAGAAGGTGAAGGGATAGGCTGATGGTAGAAAGTGAATGCAGACGGCCGTGGAGGCGGTGGAGAATGTGCGCACGGTCCAGGCACTGACCAGAGAAACCCACTTCTACGAAGTCTACAGCAACAACCTGCTCCACCCTTTCAAGTTCACAATCAGCCCCTTCACACTTCTATATGAGCCTAATTTAAGCGATACTTCAGGGAAGCCATGAAACAAGCGCACATCTATGGCCTAGGTAAGCAAAGCAGCATCATTACTGAATGGGGAAGGAATGTGATTAGGGGATGAGTTCTGTTGCAGGGTTCGGATTCAGTCAGTCGGTGGTGTTCTTCATGTACGCGGCAGCCTTCCGCTATGGCGGCTACCTCATCACCCTGAACGATATGAAGGCCCTGGATGTCTTCCGGTCCACTCATTCTCTCCCTCCCTCCTTCCTCATTGATTGGAGTGTTTGCAGGGTGTTCTTCGCCATCAACTTCACGGGGATGAGCATCGGCCAGGCAGCGGCCTTCATCCCAGACATCGCCAAAGCTCGCCTCTCCGCCGCTCTCCTCTTCAACATGCTTCGCTCTCAGCCCAGCATCGACAGCATGGGCAAAGGCGGCGCCAGACCTGTTCCCTTCTTCTTCTTTCACGGGGATGAGCATCGGGCAGGCGGCGGCCTTCATCCCAGACATCGCCAAAGCTCGCCTCTCCGCCGCTCTCCTCTTCAACATGCTTCGCTCTCAGCCCAGCATCGACAGCATGGGCAAAGGCGGCGCCAGACCTGTTCCCTTCTTCTTCTTTCACGGGGATGAGCATCGGGCAGGCGGCGGCCTTCATCCCAGACATCGCCAAAGCTCGCCTCTCCGCCGCTCTCCTCTTCAACATGCTTCGCTCTCAGCCCAGCATCGACAGCATGGGCAAAGGCGGCGCCAGACCTGTTCCCTTCTTCTTCTTTCACGGGGATGAGCATCGGGCAGGCGGCGGCCTTCATCCCAGACATCGCCAAAGCTCGCCTCTCCGCCGTCCTCCTCTTCAACATGCTTCGCTCTCAGCCCAGCATCGACAGCATGGGCAAAGGCGGCGCCAGACCTGTTCTCACCCACTAACACCCTTCTTTCACCCTCCTTTACCTACTACCATTCTTTCATCCTTCAACAAGAGCACAAACTTTGCAGGAGCTGGAAGGTCACGTCACACTGAAGAGTATCCATTTCCGCTACGCCACTCGACCAACAGTCCGCGTTCTCCAGGGCATCAGCCTGAGTGTGAAGCCTGGTCGCACGCTTGGTGCGCCACTTTATCTCCCTTCTATTACCTCTTCTACTAATTCACCCTGGTGGATGTAGCCCTGGTGGGCCCGAGTGGCTGCGGCAAGTCCACCGTGGTCAGCCTCATTCAGCGCTTCTACGACGTCTCCAAAGGCCGCATCGTTACACTTACACACAAACGCTTCCAATGCAAGAAATGAAAGGGCCGTTTTCAGTACCTGGATGGCTACGATTTGCGAAGTCTCAATCTACAGCACATCCGTAATCAGATCGGAATTGTCAGCCAGGAGCCTATTCTCTTCGACTGCAGCATCAAGGCATATAATTTTGAAGTTTTAATATTCCTAGGGCGCGACAGCGCCCTAGTTATGAATGGGCGATCGAGTTTTTGGGTACTTGTGTGTCACGAGGTTCAGCGCCTTGGATATTGGTTAAAACTAGGGACATATATACATCAATCGAAAGCTTGAAAGTAGATCTCGATGAGGAAAATCGTGAAATTTTGATTTAGTGCTTAGAATTTTAGAAATCTGGAGAAAACCTTTAAAAGTTGAATAAACATGGACATATTTGTATTTGAACAAATGGCATTTTAGAACAAAAGCAAAATTCAAAAAACTAAGAATTACGTGTTTTAGAAAATTTTTTCAACTTTTCAGTGATACTATTTTTGTCATAGTTTTATTGGAGAAATTTCTCAATCAATTCATGTTTCCTAATGCCAATTTGTTCAATTTTGCGCTCTACCCATTTCTCTGATGTTTCATATGAGGCAAACTGCGCAGATTTGCATGCCCAAATGCAATTGATGCGCAGGTTGTTATAGGTTTGTCATCCATCATTGGCTTGCAGTCGCTGGTACTTTGCATGAAATCGAATTGATTGAAGGAGTGCTAGGTTAAACCCTATGGCTTATATATATCAATCGAAAGCTCTCAGTCTGCTCCAGATGGCAATTGACCAACCAGATGGCACTAATCAAAGAATTGCATGTTTTGGCAATTTTTTTCATCAGCTTTCTAATGGTGTTGTTTTTGTTATAGGTTAAATGGAGAAATTTACCAATGAGTTCACGTTTTTGAGAGCAATTTTGCTCGATTTTATTTTACCTAAACAGCAAGTGATGGCTTTTTCCTCAATGACTGTTTGAAGCCTTGTTCATGTGGCAAGTAAATATGTCTTCCACATGGCCAAGATCTTGACAAGAATAAAATGCTACAGCATGAACAGCTTATGAATTGTCAATCATCAAAAAGAACTAGACAAGGTTTGACAAAATCGTGATTAATTTTGGTTTAAATAATGAACCGTGTTGAGTTAAAATTTTAACAGGTTCATCTACATACTCCACTGATCATTCATAAGCAGGCGGCAATTTTGGCACAAATAGGACAAAAATAATGAGAGAGAGATAAAGTAAAAAATATAACCAATGAAATAAAAAAATGCGTTAAAATGTAATTAAATGCTTTGAAGTTAAATCAAATTTTTTTTATAAATTTTTAGTTTGATGAAATTATTATTTTACTTAATTAGGTGTAACAAAATAAAGCAAACAAAGTTAAAATTAAATTGAAATTTGCTGAGGTCAATATGTTCAATTTTTATTTTTATTTGAAACATGGGTCAACTTTTTACGAGACTTAAAAATTACTTAGTAAGGCTTACATATAACTTAATTATCATTCAAGCAGAAACTGAAGACAAAACAAAAACTGGAATAATCTAGGTGACAGGGTTCCTGCCATAAATTGCCGCCTGCTTATGAATGATCAGTGGAGTATGTAGATGAACCTGTTAAAATTTTAACTCAACACGGTTCATTATTAAAACCAAAATTAATCACGATTTTGTCAAACCTTGTCTAGTTCTTTTTGATGATTGACAATTCATAAGCTGTTCATGCTGTAGCATTTTATTCTTGTTAGTGAATGACCACTTTGATTAACAGGACAATATTCTTTACGGACTAGAAGGCAAGATCAGCCACTCTAGGATGATTGAAGCTGCGAAATTGGTTCACCTTTTCAACTTTTTGTTCCCATTGCCTCATCCAATGTTCACTCGACAGGCAAACATTCACGAGTTCGTCATGAGCCTGCCCAGGGTTTGCTTCTGATTCTCATTCCTTGGGAAAAGTGAGAGTGTGAGTGTGGCAGGGCTACGACACGCCGGTGGGAGAGAAGGGCACGCAGCTGTCGGGTGGGCAGAAGCAGCGCATCGCCATAGCTCGAGCCGTGGTGCGGGACCCGAAGATCCTCCTCCTGGATGAGGCCACTTCAGCCTTGGACACAGAGAGTGAGAAGGTCGTCCAGGAGGCTCTGGACCGAGCTGCTGCCGGCCGAACTTGCATTGTCATCGCTCATCGGTTACGCTACTTTGTCCTAGTTAGCTCCGTGGCTTATGTTTCTCGATTTGAGGCTGTCGACAGTGCAGAACGCGGATTGCATAGCGGTCATCAAGGACGGGCGCGTTCATGAGAAAGGTCCTCTCTCGGCAGTCTCAGCTCTTATGGAATAAGCTAGAAGCTAGCTGAAACTGCAGGCTCTCATGCGGAACTGCTAGAGCGAAACGGACTCTATGCATCACTTTGCAAACGCCAGCAGTTGTTCGAAGATTGATTAAATCATGGAGATACAATTGAGTTGCCTAAGCTTAGGGTTCTCTTTTTTTGTTCGTGCAGAGATTACATTCTTGAACAATCTAGAGCGCTGTACTAAAACTTAGCAAATTGGTCATAAAATGAGATGCAGACTGCTACCCCATAAACCTTAGTGCCTTTGATCAATAACTGGGAGCAAAACTGACTTTTATAGAAATTGTGCAATAGAAAATTGTGCAAAATCCACTTCCTACTCAAAGACTGGCATAAAATTGTTATCTGATGAAATATTTTTCATCCGCTTAACATTTACGTCTCGAAAGCAGAGAGGTTTTAAAAATTCGGAAAAATATGCTCTAAAACGCAATGAGACAAGTTTCAATTATTGGGCCCGAAAAACTGCATATTTTGTGAGTAATGGATGATGATTGCGGTGGGGTTGGGTCAGGTAGTCTGCAAGCTACACCCTTTACCCATTTTTCTTCTTCAGTGAGATTGAGTGGGACATTCATTGTACAAAAAATTTTTCAAACAAAAATTTTCTTTTTTCAAACAAAACTTTTCATTGTACAAAATTTCTAACTCGGTGAGTGTTTTTTGCTCACATAAAGAATAAAGATATTGGATTTTTTTAAATGTCGCATGCTCAAAGAAAACGGAAGTAATTCAGGAACGAAAAAGAGATAGTTCAAACTTATAACAAAGAAAAGTTGGCCTGTCCTCTTTCTGTCTTGGTTTTCTCAGACGTCCAATCCTTATTACGTATATTTCTAGCCATTCTAAGTTTAGGTATCAGTAAGTTCTTTTTGAAATGCATCAGAATAACTGCATATTTTCTGAACTTTGCAAAAATACTTTGGAATAATCTTCCGAAATTTGAGCCCTGACATAAGCCAAGGCTTTCAAAAAGGAGTTAAGTACTCATATAGCTCCTCTGCACGGAAATCTTTAGTAAAAGGCGAAAGATTTTCTCGCAATTTGCAGAGGAACCAGAGCTGACTCGAAAGATTTGGGAGACTAATTAAGCTATTTTTTGAAACCTGAGGCAAGGGGGTAGCTAAAACACAAACTGCGCATACAACTCAGCTCAAACCATAGATGATGTGGGATTTATGATGTGCAGTGTTTAGGCTGCGAATGGGGGAAGAGGAGATGCCTACGACCATACCACGTTGAAAGCACCGCATCCCGTCCGATCTGCGAAGTTAAGCAACGTTGGGCCTGGTTAGTACTTGGATGGGGGACCGCCTGGGAATACCAGGTGTCGTAGGCTTTTGCCTTTTATTGCTTAATTAATATATAACTTGATTTTGCAGCTGCTTTTTTCAGGAGTAGTATTTTATGACTAGATGAATAACTGGTACCATAGCTTAGATGATGTGAAATATCCTTTTTGGCCAAAGCCGCATACGGGAAATGTTTAATTTTGCGATGCACAATTTAAAACTAGAATATAATTTTTGAGCTAGAAAAATTTCCCCATTCAAGCATTTGTTGTTATAGTGCAAGAAAGTTGCTCTAACTTCAATTGAAGGTAAACAAAGGTTAATAGACCCTTTTTGAGCTCGGTTAGTCAACTTAAGACACGGTTTTTGAGAGGAGCACGAATGGAAGACCCATGGTTTTTTGACCCCCCTTTTTTATGATAGGAATCAAATATACAATATGTGGGAAGTAAAATTCATAAATATACTTGGTGTCAAAACTCATTATCCATGGCAGGACAGCTCTGACAAGTTGTAGGTCGGAAAATTTGAGTTTTTGGCGATTTTTTTCATAAAACTCAAATTTCAGACCCATTTTTATGCTAAAAGTACCCATGTTGGGTATCGATCGATTCGTTTACATTAGCTGCATACAACTATGGCAAAAGTTTTTAAAGTTTTTACCAAAAAATTTCATATTCTATCAAAAAACCAAATATATGGGATAAAATGAAATTTTGAAGATTCACGAAAACTTGACTTTTCTCAAAATTTTTTGGTTTAAAATCTGGTTTTTGACTTCGCCATCGTATTTCTCGCGAAATTTTGGTCCAGAAAATATGTTCAAACTTGCCAATAAGGGGTGGCCCAAATGAGATATAGACCCAAACATGACGAGAACCAGAAAAATGCCCTATGTTATAGCATAGGGCATTTTTGCTGATGTAAAATTTTGATGCTAAAAAACCTCCCGCTCTTCAGGAACACGAAACTGCTCAATTTCCTTTTGTGAGCTTATCAACGTAAGCCTTAGGCAGGTACTTGGCAAAAAAAATGCAGGGTTTTAGTTTATATACATGAAAATTTATCCAAAGTGTACGGACAGGTCGAGAATTCGCCCTATGCTATAACATGGGGCAAAGTTGACCAAAAATTTTTTTGCCTTGAATTTAAATTCCAAGGCCCTGAATCGATGCTCTGGTCTCAAATACACCTAAAAATATCATTCATATGCCCAATTTCATCATATTTTGAAACATGATCTCTTGGTAGTTTTTCTCATTTGGGACCAATTTGAACAAATAACATTGAAGCACTTAATCTCAAAAAATGATGAAATTGGGCATAGGAATGATATTTTTAGGTGTATTTGAGACCAGAGCATCGATTCAGGGCCTTGGAATTTAAATTCAAGGCAAAAAAATTTTTGGTCAACTTTGCCCCATGTTATAGCATAGGGCGAATTCTCGACCTGTCCGTACACTTTGGATAAATTTTCATGTATATAAACTAAAACCCTGCATTTTTTTTTGCCAAGTACCTGCCTAAGGCTTACGTTGATAAGCTCACAAAAGGAAATTGAGCAGTTTCGTGTTCCTGAAGAGCGGGAGGTTTTTTAGCATCAAAATTTTACATCAGCAAAAATGCCCTATGCTATAACATAGGGCATTTTTCTGGTTCTCGTCATGTTTGGGTCTATATCTCATTTGGGCCACCCCTTATTGGCAAGTTTGAACATATTTTCTGGACCAAAATTTCGCGAGAAATACGATGGCGAAGTCAAAAACCAGATTTTAAACCAAAAAATTTTGAGAAAAGTCAAGTTTTCGTGAATCTTCAAAATTTCATTTTATCCCATATATTTGGTTTTTTGATAGAATATGAAATTTTTTGGTAAAAACTTTAAAAACTTTTGCCATAGTTGTATGCAGCTAATGTAAACGAATCGATCGATACCCAACATGGGTACTTTTAGCATAAAAATGGGTCTGAAATTTGAGTTTTATGAAAAAAATCGCCAAAAACTCAAATTTTCCGACCTACAACTTGTCAGAGCTGTCCTGCCATGGATATTGAGTTTTGACACCAAGTATATTTATGAATTTTACTTCCCACATATTGTACTTTTGATTCCTATCATAAAAAAGGGGGGTCAAAAAACCATGGGTCTCGGCCCTTTGGCCCTTCGTGCTCTTCTCGCAAAACGCCTCTTAAATACTTTTCATTAGAGAGAGAAAATTGCATTTCTTTTTATATTTGTAAAAACTTGGTGTTAATCCACTTCCTTCATTCGATAGCTCCAAAATCCTGGAAGTTAAGAATTGACCGAAGACTGCCGCACCAGCGCTCAATAGAGGCATAACCTTTTTGTGCCTGCTTTTCGCCCTTATGCATTGCAAGTGCGTAAGGCCCCAAGCACAGACAAAAACACATATTTGTCCCCGCCTTAAAGCCATGCAAAAAATTTACACGCACTTCGGGAAAAGAGCTGCAAGAATCAACCCACAATTATCGCTCGAAAAGCCGCAATAATCACCAATCGTTTCCTTCAAACACTATCTTTGCAGTTTGTAAGCATTAGCTCAAAAAGTAACCCAGTCTCGGCATGCGTTGTCGGCTTTCGCAAAATTTGTTACCAAAATTATAAATAAAACGGCTAGCATACTGCTTCAATACCTGAAATAATGGCGTCAGACAAATGCCAAGAACGCTGACCCCGCACCCTCCTCCCGAAGGAGTTTGCGAAACCCTTCACCCCTTTGAGAGTTTGATCTGAGTTTGAGTTTAGAACTAAACATAAAAAAATTATTAGAGAAAAAGTATGACATACAATATAATTTACCCACAAACTAATGCTGGGAATATTTTTCCAGCTTCAAGCGCAATATTTGCCGATGCGCAGGATTCCCGTTTTGAACAATATGGAAGTGCAGTAAAATCTTGAACTAACACGGATAACAAGGTATACTCGGCTATCGCCAAGATGCGCGGCCTTTGGTCTAAATAAAAACCTCAAATAACATTACTATACCACCCATATGAATCACTGCCAAAAGTGAGCTGATTTTATTAAAAACTCAGGGATTTATGGATGTTCGAATTTTTGAAACATCAATATTTTAGGTTTTTGACTAAATATGAAGAGATAATAAACAATTTAAAAAGTCCTTTTCTGAACTTCAATTTACCACCTTGATAGACGTTCATGCCAAAATTAAACTGATTTCATAGAAAAACCATCGATTTATCGATGTTCAAATTTTTGAAACATCAAGATTTTAGGTTTTTCGCCATAAATCAGGAAATAATTAATATTTCGGAAATTCCTTTTGCCAGCTTCAAGATATCACCTTAATGGACGTACCTGCCAAAATTCAGCCAATTTTATTAAAAAACCATCGATTTATGGATGTTCGAATTTTTGAAACATCAAGATTTTAGGTTTTTCGCCATAAATCGGGAAATAATTAATATTTCGGAGATTCCTTTTGCCAGCTTCAAGATATCACCTTGATGGACGTACCTGCCAAAATTCAGCCAATTTCATTGAGCAATACGTAACTGAACGAAGTAGATGGACATACAACA
>JASANA010008521.1:0-20269 GCA_030248095.1 Ptycholaimellus sp. GST1_10
GTTCTGTTGCCAGGAAATAGTTAGCCTCAAATGCTCTCTGATCATTCCACATCATTACGTTTGGATGTTTCGTTGATTATACCCTGACATCCCGTCCACAAATATTTTAGGGCCCCAGGTATTTCTAACACTGGCATTTCTTTATTGTGCTTTTTAGAGTTTCTTGAAGCTGTTACAACATACTTTTGCATATGAGACACCTGAAACGCACTATTCATGGAGTTTTCTTCCCAAATTGACAGAGCCAAGATACTGTGGAAATAAATCTGCAAGGGGAGTCACAATACCGGGAAATTGAGAAGATTGGGTGCGAATGCTCCAAGAAACTGCAAAAATTGCTCTGTGGTATGTGAGAGCAACGATTCACCTGGGGTATAAAAATTCTTTCGGGAGGATTGTCGGGGAGATTTTCGTGGGTGGTCGGAAGGGGAGAGGGATGGGGTTGTCGGGGGGAATCCACACGTGGGAACTGTTGGGGGAGGGAGGAATTCTCGTGAGGCAAATTGTTGTAGAACCCTTTTAGAGCCCTCATCAAAAGAACTTGAAAGTTGGTTCAATCACAGGACAATCTTACTAAATATGAAAAGCGAGCTAACATTAGTTTTGTTAATCTTTCTTTATTAGTTTAGTCAGAAGGCCATTCCCATAGCATCTTCACAACGCCATAGGCAAAGAAGAAAATTGTTCAATTTTGAATTCGACACTGAGGACATGAAATGGGGAGACCCATATGCCGTCCTCGCTGAGCTGGTTCCAGCATAGTTCGTCCAGGGGGAAGACGAAGACGCGGAGGACGTTGATGCACACGTCCAGTGCCAGGATCATTGACACTTTGCGCACGCCCGGTGCATCGTTCCAGGCAGGCCCCACCTGAGGGTCAGTTTCCAATGGTTTTCAAGTGCTTGCTCTAGTTTGTCATGAATTTGCTGGGGGCAGAGCAAGCCAACCGATGTGAGGCTGGTTTTCTTGTAGCGATGGATGAAGAGCAGGCCGGTGATCAGCATGCACAACCAGGAGGTGAAGAAAATCGCCGTCTCCAGATGTGAAGGTGTCTGTAATCGATTTACTTGACGAAAAATATCAGCAATTTCTTCTTCACGGCAGGCGACTTGAAGCTGGCTTAAAATCGATTTGGAGCCCATTCATCTTGCCTTTTGTATGTCGCAGCCCTGCAGAGGGATCTCTGGAATACAAAGGTTGGACCACATAGCGCAGATCTTGAAGACAGCCGCCGAAGACGTAGGCACCGTCATAGATGGGGCAGTTCCAGTACTGCGGCCCATGCATCAGCAGCCTGGCCGCCGGCAGCACGAACATGCAGCCCCAAAAGAGCAGCCTCACTTGACGCCGCACCCTTCAACCTCCTTCTCTGGCTTTGCAGCCATGGCCAGTTGGGTGCAAATAAGCAGGCTGAAGTTGTAGTATCATGGGTGCAGAAAAAATTGACCATTGGTGCAGAAATTGGGTGAAAGCGAGTTCAAGAAGCAGTATTTTGAGTAGGATAAGCTCAAAGGAAGAGGGCAAGGACCTCGTTTCATAGTGAGGGTCGGTGAAGTAGAAGGAAGAGGCGGCGATGGCTTTGTAGCGGTCGAAGGAGGCGGCAGCCAGCAGGAAATTGCCATAACTTGCAGTCGCAGCCGTCACAGCAAAGGTAAGCTCAAATGAAGAGGGCAAGGACCTCGTTTCATAGTGAGGGTCGGTGAAGTAGAAGGAAGAGGCGGCGATGGCTTTGTAGCGGTCGAAGGAGGCGGCAGCCAGCAGGAAATTGCCATAACTTGCAGTCGCAGCCGTCACAGCAAAGGTAAGCTCAAATGAAGAGGGCAAGGACCCCGTTTCAGAGTGAGGGTCGGTGAAGTAGAAGGTAGAGGCGGGTTTGTCTTTTTAGAGGTAGAACGAGGCGGCAGCCAGCAGGAAATTGCCATAACTTGCAGTCGCAGCCGTCACAGCAAAGGTAAGCTCAAATGAAGAGGGCAAGGACCTCGTTTCATAGTGAGGGTCGGTGAAGTAGAAGGAAGAGGCGGCGATGGCTTTGTAGCGGTCGAAGGAGGCGGCAGCCAGCAGGAAATTGCCATAACTTGCAGTCGCAGCCGTCACAGCAAAGGTAAGCTCAAATGAAGAGGGCAAGGACCTCGTTTCATAGTGAGGGTCGGTGAAGTAAAAGGAAGAGGCTGCGATGGCTTTGTAGCGGTCGAAGGAGGCGGCAGCCAGCAGGAAATTGCCATAACTTGCAGTCGCAGCCGTCACAGCAAAGGTAAGCTCGGAGAAGAGGGGAGAAGGAAGAGGAGGAGGGGGGAAAATGAAGAGGGCAAGGACCTCGTTTCATAGTGAGGGTTGGTGAAGTAGAAGGAAGAGGCGGCGATGGCTTTGTAGCGGTCGAAGGAGGCGGCAGCCAGCAGGAAATTGCCATAACTTGCAGTCGCAGCCGTCACAGCAAAGGTAAGCTCAAATGAAGAGGGCAAGGACCTCGTTTCATAGTGAGGGTCGGTGAAGTAGAAGGAAGAGGCGGCGATGGCTAAAAAAAACATTGTAGCGGTTGAAGGAGGCGGCAGCCAGCAGGAAATTGCCATAACTTGCAGTCGCAGCCGTCACAGCAAAGGTAAGCTCAAATGAAGAGGGCAAGGACCTCGTTTCATAGTGAGGGTCGGTGAAGTAGAAGGAAGAGGCGGCGATGGCTTTGTAGCGGTCGAAGGAGGCGGCAGCCAGCAGGAAATTGCCATAACTTGCAGTCGCAGCCGTCACAGCAAAGGTAAGCTCAAATGAAGAGGGCAAGGACCTCGTTTCATAGTGAGGGTCGGTGAAGTAGAAGGAAGAGGCGGCGATGGCTTTGTAGCGGTTGAAAAAAAGGAGGCGGCAGCCAGCAGGAAATTGCCATAACTTGCAGTCGCAGCCGTCACAGCAAAGGTAAGCTCAAATGAAGAGGGCAAGGACCTCGTTTCATAGTGAGGGTCGGTGAAGTAGAAGGAAGAGAAAAAAAAAAAACACCAAAACAAAACAAACCAGCGGCGATGGCTTTGTAGCGGTCGAAGGAGGCGGCAGCCAGCAGGAAATTGCCATAACTTGCAGTCGCAGCCGTCACAGCAAGGGGGAGGGGAGAGAAAGGTAAGCTCAAATGAAGAGGGCAAGGACCTCGTTTCATAGTGAGGGTCGGTGAAGTAGAAGGAAGAGGCGGCGATGGCTTTGTAGCGGTCGAAGGAGGCGGCAGCCAGCAGGAAATTGCCATAACTTGCAGTCGCAGCCGTCACAGCAAAGGTAAGCTCAAAGAAGAGGGAGGAAAGAGGGAAAGAAGAAGAGAGTATAGGGAAGGAGGGGAGGGAGAAAGAAAGAGAGACAGAAAGAAGAAATGAAGAGGGAAAGGAGGTATAGGAGGCGGAAAGAAGGAAGAGGGGCGAGAGGGAAGAGGCGCAGCCAGAAAAGCAAACCGGCACCCACGCCGAAAGGAGAAAGAAGAGCAAGACAAGGAGGGAAAGAAGAAGAGCGCGACTAGGGAAGAGCGCGCCGCAGAAACCAAACCACACCAACAAAAAATGAAGAGGGCAAGGACCTCGTTTCATAGTGAGGGTCGGTGAAGTAGAAGGAAGAGGCGGCGATGGCTTTGTAGCGGTCGAAGGAGGCGGCAGCCAGCAGGAAATTGCCATAACTTGCAGTCGCAGCCGTCACAGCAAAGGTAAGCTCAAATGAAGAGGGCAAGGACCTCGTTTCATAGTGAGGGTCGGTGAAGTAGAAGGAAGAGGCGGCGATGGCTTTGTAGCGGTCGAAGGAGGCGGCAGCCAGCAGGAAATTGCCATAACTTGCAGTAACAACCAACACACCAAAAAAAAAAACAAAAAAAAACAACAAACAAAAAAAAAAAAAAAAAAAAAAACCCAACAAACACCCCACACAAAACCACCCCAGAGCAACCCAAACCAAGAAACCCACACCCCACCAAGTCACAGCAAAGGTAAGCTCAAATGAAGAGGGCAAGGACCTCGTTTCATAGTGAGGGTCGGTGAAGTAGAAGGAAGAGGCGGCGATGGCTTTGTAGCGGTCGAAGGAGGCGGCAGCCAGCAGGAAATTGCCATAACTTGCAGTCGCAGCCGTCACAGCAAAGGTAAGCTCAAATGAAGAGGGCAAGGACCTCGTTTCATAGTGAGGGTCGGTGAAGTAGAAGGAAGAGGCGGCGATGGCTTTGTAGCGGTCGAAGGAGGCGGCAGCCAGCAGGAAATTGCCATAACTTGCAGTCGCAGCCGTCACAGCAAAGGTAAGCTCAAATGAAGAGGGCAAGGACCTCGTTTCATAGTGAGGGTCGGTGAAGTAGAAGGAAGAGGCGGCGATGGCTTTGTAGCGGTCGAAGGAGGCGGCAGCCAGCAGGAAATTGCCATAACTTGCAGTCGCAGCCGTCACAGCAAAGGTAAGCTCAAATGAAGAGGGCAAGGACCTCGTTTCATAGTGAGGGTCGGTGAAGTAGAAGGAAGAGGCGGCGATGGCTTTGTAGCGGTTGAAGGAGGCGGCAACCGGGCAGGGATTGTCATAACTTGATCTCAGCCGTCACAGCAAGGAAGCTCAAATCACCCTTTTTAAGGAGAAGAGGGGCGCCCCCAAAAAATGGCCTCAAATTGTAGCGGTCGAAGGAGGCGGCAGCCAGCAGGACAATTGCCATAACTTGCAGTCGCAGCCGTCACAGCAAAGGTAAGCTCAAATGAAGAGGGCAAGGACCTCGTTTCATAGTGAGGGTCGGTGAAGTAGAAGGAAGAGGCGGCGATGGCTTTGTAGCGGTCGAAGGAGGCGGCAGCCAGCAGGAAATTGCCATAACTTGCAGTCGCAGCCGTCACAGCAAAGGTAAGCTCAAATGAAGAGGGCAAGGACCTCGTTTCATAGTGAGGGTCGGTGAAGTAGAAGGAAGAGGCGGCGATGGCTTTGTAGCGGTCGAAGGAGGCGGCAGCCAGCAGGAAATTGCCATAACTTGCAGTCGCAGCCGTCACAGCAAAGGTAAGCTCAAATGAAGAGGGCAAGGACCTCGTTTCATAGTGAGGGTCGGTGAAGTAGAAGGAAGAGGCGGCGATGGCTTTGTAGCGGTCGAAGGAGGCGGCAGCCAGCAGGAAATTGCCATAACTTGCAGTCGCAGCCGTCACAGCAAAGGTAAGCTCAAATGAAGAGGGCAAGGACCTCGTTTCATAGTGAGGGTCGGTGAAGTAGAAGGAAGAGGCGGCGATGGCTTTGTAGCGGTCGAAGGAGGCGGCAGCCAGCAGGAAATTGCCATAACTTGCAGTCGCAGCCGTCACAGCAAAGGTAAGCTCAAATGAAGAGGGCAAGGACCTCGTTTCATAGTGAGGGTCGGTGAAGTAGAAGGAAGAGGCGGCGATGGCTTTGTAGCGGTCGAAGGAGGCGGCAGCCAGCAGGAAATTGCCATAACTTGCAGTCGCAGCCGTCACAGCAAAGGTAAGCTCAAATGAAGAGGGCAAGGACCTCGTTTCATAGTGAGGGTCGGTGAAGTAGAAGGAAGAGGCGGCGATGGCTTTGTAGCGGTCGAAGGAGGCGGCAGCCAGCAGGAAATTGCCATAACTTGCAGTCGCAGCCGTCACAGCAAAGGTAAGCTCAAATGAAGAGGGCAAGGACCTCGTTTCATAGTGAGGGTCGGTGAAGTAGAAGGAAGAGGCGGCGATGGCTTTGTAGCGGTCGAAGGAGGCGGCAGCCAGCAGGAAATTGCCATAACTTGCAGTCGCAGCCGTCACAGCAAAGGTAAGCTCAAATGAAGAGGGCAAGGACCTCGTTTCATAGTGAGGGTCGGTGAAGTAGAAGGAAGAGGCGGCGATGGCTTTGTAGCGGTCGAAGGAGGCGGCAGCCAGCAGGAAATTGCCATAACTTGCAGTCGCAGCCGTCACAGCAAAGGTAAGCTCAAATGAAGAGGGCAAGGACCTCGTTTCATAGTGAGGGTCGGTGAAGTAGAAGGAAGAGGCGGCGATGGCTTTGTAGCGGTCGAAGGAGGCGGCAGCCAGCAGGAAATTGCCATAACTTGCAGTCGCAGCCGTCACAGCAAAGGTAAGCTCAAATGAAGAGGGCAAGGACCTCGTTTCATAGTGAGGGTCGGTGAAGTAGAAGGAAGAGGCGGCGATGGCTTTGTAGCGGTCGAAGGAGGCGGCAGCCAGCAGGAAATTGCCATAACTTGCAGTCGCAGCCGTCACAGCAAAGGTAAGCTCAAATGAAGAGGGCAAGGACCTCGTTTCATAGTGAGGGTCGGTGAAGTAGAAGGAAGAGGCGGCGATGGCTTTGTAGCGGTCGAAGGAGGCGGCAGCCAGCAGGAAATTGCCATAACTTGCAGTCGCAGCCGTCACAGCAAAGGTAAGCTCAAATGAAGAGGGCAAGGACCTCGTTTCATAGTGAGGGTCGGTGAAGTAGAAGGAAGAGGCGGCGATGGCTTTGTAGCGGTCGAAGGAGGCGGCAGCCAGCAGGAAATTGCCATAACTTGCAGTCGCAGCCGTCACAGCAAAGGTAAGCTCAAATGAAGAGGGCAAGGACCTCGTTTCATAGTGAGGGTCGGTGAAGTAGAAGGAAGAGGCGGCGATGGCTTTGTAGCGGTCGAAGGAGGCGGCAGCCAGCAGGAAATTGCCATAACTTGCAGTCGCAGCCGTCACAGCAAAGGTAAGCTCAAATGAAGAGGGCAAGGACCTCGTTTCATAGTGAGGGTCGGTGAAGTAGAAGGAAGAGGCGGCGATGGCTTTGTAGCGGTCGAAGGAGGCGGCAGCCAGCAGGAAATTGCCATAACTTGCAGTCGCAGCCGTCACAGCAAAGGTAAGCTCAAATGAAGAGGGCAAGGACCTCGTTTCATAGTGAGGGTCGGTGAAGTAGAAGGAAGAGGCGGCGATGGCTTTGTAGCGGTCGAAGGAGGCGGCAGCCAGCAGGAAATTGCCATAACTTGCAGTCGCAGCCGTCACAGCAAAGGTAAGCTCAAATGAAGAGGGCAAGGACCTCGTTTCATAGTGAGGGTCGGTGAAGTAGAAGGAAGAGGCGGCGATGGCTTTGTAGCGGTCGAAGGAGGCGGCAGCCAGCAGGAAATTGCCATAACTTGCAGTCGCAGCCGTCACAGCAAAGGTAAGCTCAAATGAAGAGGGCAAGGACCTCGTTTCATAGTGAGGGTCGGTGAAGTAGAAGGAAGAGGCGGCGATGGCTTTGTAGCGGTCGAAGGAGGCGGCAGCCAGCAGGAAATTGCCATAACTTGCAGTCGCAGCCGTCACAGCAAAGGTAAGCTCAAATGAAGAGGGCAAGGACCTCGTTTCATAGTGAGGGTCGGTGAAGTAGAAGGAAGAGGCGGCGATGGCTTTGTAGCGGTCGAAGGAGGCGGCAGCCAGCAGGAAATTGCCATAACTTGCAGTCGCAGCCGTCACAGCAAAGGTAAGCTCAAATGAAGAGGGCAAGGACCTCGTTTCATAGTGAGGGTCGGTGAAGTAGAAGGAAGAGGCGGCGATGGCTTTGTAGCGGTCGAAGGAGGCGGCAGCCAGCAGGAAATTGCCATAACTTGCAGTCGCAGCCGTCACAGCAAAGGTAAGCTCAAATGAAGAGGGCAAGGACCTCGTTTCATAGTGAGGGTCGGTGAAGTAGAAGGAAGAGGCGGCGATGGCTTTGTAGCGGTCGAAGGAGGCGGCAGCCAGCAGGAAATTGCCATAACTTGCAGTCGCAGCCGTCACAGCAAAGGTAAGCTCAAATGAAGAGGGCAAGGACCTCGTTTCATAGTGAGGGTCGGTGAAGTAGAAGGAAGAGGCGGCGATGGCTTTGTAGCGGTCGAAGGAGGCGGCAGCCAGCAGGAAATTGCCATAACTTGCAGTCGCAGCCGTCACAGCAAAGGTAAGCTCAAATGAAGAGGGCAAGGACCTCGTTTCATAGTGAGGGTCGGTGAAGTAGAAGGAAGAGGCGGCGATGGCTTTGTAGCGGTCGAAGGAGGCGGCAGCCAGCAGGAAATTGCCATAACTTGCAGTCGCAGCCGTCACAGCAAAGGTAAGCTCAAATGAAGAGGGCAAGGACCTCGTTTCATAGTGAGGGTCGGTGAAGTAGAAGGAAGAGGCGGCGATGGCTTTGTAGCGGTCGAAGGAGGCGGCAGCCAGCAGGAAATTGCCATAACTTGCAGTCGCAGCCGTCACAGCAAAGGTAAGCTCAAATGAAGAGGGCAAGGACCTCGTTTCATAGTGAGGGTCGGTGAAGTAGAAGGAAGAGGCGGCGATGGCTTTGTAGCGGTCGAAGGAGGCGGCAGCCAGCAGGAAATTGCCATAACTTGCAGTCGCAGCCGTCACAGCAAAGGTGATATTGAGGATGATGATATCCGCGTGAAGTTTGGCAGCACTGAACTTTCTTCTGCAATAAGAAACTCAAAATGAGCAATGAAAAATTTGAACCTTATTCGTAATTTTTTTGATAATTTTTTCTCACATTGCTTTAACTCAGATAGACACATTTAGGAGGCTTTTTTGGATGAGTCAAGGACGTACCTAAATTTCGTACCCTTGTTTTGACCCCCTCCATTTTTTTGCAGAGTTGGCTTCACAACACACAAAAAAATCTAACTGTAGTACCAAAAAAAATCAAATTTTTTTAGAAAACTTTTTTTAGCAAGCTCAAACAAAAAAATTGTGAGTTTATTCAATGAAAAGCTAACAATCTCTACGATCTGTTTTGCCCCTTAGTTTGTTTGAATAAGACCCCTCAACAATCATATTTCTCGCTTTTAAATTTAAATAAACGTTTTGTCAAATTAATCCTTTTACCATTGCCTATAGCTAGACCATAATTAAGCAATAAACTTAAATTTTGAAGAACTATTTGCGGACTCGGTGGAAACATACGAAAGTGATGATTTTTGCCGAAATTGCGGTTTTGGTAATTGATGAATCAATACGTTGTGTTTGTTTAACCGGCAACTTCGTGGGCCGAAACGAAGTGCCCAGACGGATTAAAGACAATATTAGCTTTCGATTGGAAAAGAGATTTTGGATTTTGAATCAACCAACAAGTTTTTTTTGGAAGCAATTGTAAGTTCATAGTTCGGAAAAGTTCTAGCCCAGCTAATGTCCATATGAGGCGTTCTTCATACAGGCGATCCTCGTAGTCAACTAAAAATTAAATTATATTTTTAGCAATGCGATTAAAAAAACTAACGCCAGTTGATGTAGTAAGCTAAGGCGGGCAGAACTACAATGACTATAGAAGCGTCATGCCGAGCAATGTATTCTTGGAAAAACAGCCCAGATATACCTCAAAATAAAAAAAAAAATTTGCACAACTAACCGATAAACAATTACTTCAAAATATGGTGCAACGTTGCTCCAGGCAAAATGTTTATTTGTGTGGTCTAACAGTGGTATAAAATTGACGAAAAAGTAAATATGTATTTTGGAACTATATTTTTTTTACTTGGGCTCTTTCCATAAACGAAGAGCGTTCTAAATTTTAGTCCAATGAAAAGATGAACCTTTAGCTTTTCGCTGATGCTGAATGACTTTGAGGAAAAGTAGGTTTGCGGCCAGGACAGAGAGCATAAGGGGAGGATATAATAGGAACGCCGGCTTAACAGCAGTGAAGATGGTGTACATGGGTTTTGTCACAAATGGATGGCCATCGTCCATAGGCACGCTACGCTGACCAAGTCTACTGAACGGTTCATATTGCTTTCCAATTTGAATTAATTGTAAATCGCGATTGGGCCTTCTAGGGCAATCAGAAAATTGGGCAAAAGATAGATGCTTGAATAATTTTGGGAGTTGGCGGTATTTATATTTATTCCAATTTATCAATAAAGCTACCCTGATCCTCACTGATGCTGAGAAAACAGGCGCCTTGGCTGAGCTCTTTGGGGGAGTGATCACTCAGGATAATGGCTCTCTTCCCCATGCCCACACTCCTCAGCACCTGCAGCTGGCCACCCACAGAGCCCCCTTTGTCCACAACTGCGCTTCAACTTTGTATAAGCCAATTAGCATGCTGCTCGAATCTGCATGGCCACAAGGGACTTCCCTGATCAATGGAAAGCGAGTATGACAGTGCCCATTTATAGCAAGAAAGGCCTGGCATGCCCCGTCTCCGCCTACCGCCCCATCTTCCTACTTCCAGCACTATGCAATGATGGAAAGGTGAAAAATTTGGCTTTTCATTGGATTGGGTCATGTAAAAATCTGGACCCCGAAAACTTTTGTAGCATTTGCATTGGCATGGGTAACCACTTTTTTAAAAATTTTTTGCACTTCATTGGATTTTTGTATCTTTCCATCAAAATTTAGAAAAAATTTCCAAATGGTCCAAAATTTTTGTGGAAGTTGCATATTTTGAACAAGCGCAACTTCCTGCATCCTGTGTGAGGTGCCTGCTGTACATTGGGCAACCCTCAGGGGTGTAGGACAAAAGTGCCCATGGCTAAAAGTGCCCATGGCTAAAAGTGCCCAGGCTAAAAGTGCCCCGGCTAAAAGTGCCCAAGGCTAAAAGTGCCCACGGCTAAAAGTGCCCAAGGCTAAAAGTGCCCACGGATAAAAGTGCCCAGGCTAAAAGTGCCCATTGTTGTTGAATTACTTGCAAACCTATATTCCACTCATGTTGGTGGATAAGAATGAGGGGGAACGGAAGAAGAAATGAAAACAGCCTCTACAGGGTTATCCACCTAATAGGAATCGCTCATTTTGCTGGGCTGTGAAACCGTTTCTAGTGTCTCTGGGAATATTATTCCAATGTGAGCATAAAAGTTGAGCTTTTATTTAATCTTCCACCAAAAATCGTATACCAAGACCAATTTGATGGGCCACAACATGAGTTTCAAAATGGTAACCAAAAATTGAGAAATCAAAATGGCAAAATGGATCTGCCAGAGAGTGTCTATCCTGAGGCATCATGGGCACCAGTCTCCAGCTGCCTCCTGGGCGTCACCAGTCCCACATTTCAACACAGGTCAATTCTTTACCTCCTGTTATGGAGAGGGGCACTGGCGACGTTTAGGAGGCAGCTGGAGGCTGGTGCACGGGATGCATCAGACAGACGCTCCCTGGCAGACCTATTCCTAAAAATGATTCTTCAATTTTTGGTTACCATTTTGAAACTTATGCTGTGTCCCAGGAAACTGGTTTTTGTATCTGATTTTCTGTGGAAATATTAACAAAAGCTCAAATGTTATGCTCCAATTGGAATGATATTCCCAGAGCCATTAAAAACGATTTTACAGCCCAGCAAAGTGAGCGATTCCTATTAGGTGGATAACCCTGTAGGGCTGGAGAAGAGCATCAAAGCCTAGCCAAATGCCCTTCCATTAAACGAGCATCTTGATCCTCACCTTTCGGCTTTGTTCGCAGCCCCAAGAAGATGCTAATATTCCAAACGATTCTGATCAGCACCTCCCGCTTTTAAAATCTTTGCCTGGGCACTTTTAGCCGGGGCACTTTTAGCCTGGGCACTTCTAGCCATGGGCACTTTTGTCCGCAACCCAACCCTCAGAGTCCCAGGGAAGTATATAAATTGATGATCATCGACCATTTTTCTTAAATTTCCTTTTTCACCTATGATTTAACCTAGCCTGACCAAAATTAAGGCAGCTATTTTTCAAAGTAAATAGCACAATAGACTCAAGCACAAACACTCAAATGGCATATATTTTTACATATGCTCATTAATTGGCTCAGGTTGGACTTCCACTTCTAAATTTTGCACAACAAACTTCACAGTCAAAGCCATAAGAACCACCCGCACAACTTTCAGCACCTCCATGACTGGCTGAGATGTGTTGCATGGGGAGTGGGAACGCAAAAGAGGCATCAAAACATGACCTTGTATCACAGTAACAATGAGAATGAACGCTGGCAGGCGTGAGAAAATTTTTACAAATGTTACTGCCGTTTTGGGGCCAAGCTAGAAATTTACCCTGATTAGGTGAAGATGGCCGACTTTTTCATGTCATTACCATTCACCTAAAAGCCACTCCCGCCAACATTTCACTCATTGGAGTACGGAGGTCGGGGAAATGGGTCTAATCGAATCTATAACTAAACAGAGGAATCAGGCTTGATGTTAGCATTATCACGTCTGAAACAAAAACAGACTTTCTTCTACGCAGGTTTTAGCATCTTAAAACGGCACCTGCAAACTCAACTGATGAGATTCTACCTTTTGTCTGTAATTGATTCTAGTCTTTCAATCTAGGCACCGCAGGTGCAATTTATTTTCATTTTAACTGAAACGTTCCATTTTAATTATTAATTGAACCGTACAGCAATCTCAAGCTGGCGTGATATTTCTCATGATTCCCAGGGAAAGGAGGGATTTTCGGCAATAGAGACATTATCTACTAAAGAAAGTTACTTGGTACCGTTTCGGGCCCTCCAGGACACTCCCGGACATTTCCGAAAGTTCAGAACACTCCCGGGGGTTTTTCTGAAGTTCTTGCGCTGGCTACGCCCTACTCCTGGTACTATTGTCAGTCCTTGGTCGCACACGACTTATGGTGGTAGCCGTAGTCTCCCTATCGGTCGCTACGGCTAAGATAAGCCTCCAAAAGAATTTTGGAAAAGGAAATTTTGGGCGGTCCCAAAAAGTAGTCCGGGAGTGTTCTGGCCCCCGTTTCGGGGTGTGGTCTACCCATGAAATGTAGTGTACCATGGGTCATTATGCCTCACACCTAGTTTCTACCGCATGAGAGTCCCACCCCCCTTGGAGGATGACCCCCAAAGAAGTTTCTCCCCCCAAGATATGATCCACTATAGTGATTTACCTATCCTCACACCCACACACCCTGCTCTAACTCGTTATCTAGTTGATAAGACTTTGACACAGCGACGAGGGAGAGCACGGTGTGTGAGGATAAGTAAGCCACTATACACATCTAAAACTATATCTGGTACCATCGGCAAGCCAAATTTTGCCCACCTTTACGAGATGCACCTGACATATGCAGAAAGATGGATGCAAAAACAGGGCAACTGCATAAGCCCCTGGCATTGGCCAAAGCGCATATCCTTCGGCCATTCGGTATCCTGACATGTGTGCGCAAGACAATTGAAGGAGAATCGACAGGTAAGCATTGCTGCTGCTCTCGTGGCAACTAAAATGAGCCAATCTATAAAGCACAAATTTCGAATCGAGCTAGGACGCCCAAATCCACGCTGGTCATGCGCTTGTTGCGAATTCTTTAGCGCCGTTTTTGGAGACCTCATAGGACATTGCTTGGCCAAGAATCACTTCGAGCATATTCAGTTTCCTTTACCTCCCATTTTTTACTTTTGATTAAACAGTGGCGATTAAGGAATGCTTTTGGCGAGCTCACAAGTCGAATTAAGCAAAAACTTCGGATCAGAGATCGAGCGGAATCTTCAAGGGCTGAGTACCAAATACCGGTGGGAAAGAAATGGGCAATTACTGACCAAATAAGTCCGGAGAAAGAAGCAAGTCAGATGGATGGAATAAAGCTAAACTGTGCTCGGTGCAGCTACAGCTCACAGGCCAAGCGATACAATTTGAACAATCAAGCTGTTCAGCACGTCTCCTCTTGCGCGAAGATCACTCCCTACTCTTGCTCTGCTTGCCACAGAAGCTTTGCCCTACGTGGCACTGCGTCGCAGCACCTCAAACGCTGCCACCCTGATGCCAGAGTCGAACTTCCTGAAAGGTTGCAGTTGTTGTGAACATTTCAGTTTTCCCTTATAACTAACGGTCCCCCTTGAGAGTCATCAACGAAGCAGCAATTCGGGAAGCGTTGGCCGATCGTTTTCCTGGTCTTGCATTCGGCTGGACAGGGCTGCGGAATTCTGGAATGCCAGGACAGTGATCGGACAAGATCAAAGATTAATGAATAAAATATGTGAAATATAAAAAACGGAAAATGGAATGTTGACAAAATTGAAAAGCCCTGATATAGACCTGCGTAATTTGTGCAAGGACCTGATTGAAGGAGATGGATCGTGGGGTTGCGTAAAATCTGCGACCAGCGCCCTGCGTAATTTGCTTTACTGTATGGCGCATTCAATCATGCTCATAATACGCCTGCCAAAGTAATCATGCATGACCAACTTCAATTCACGATAAAAATATCTTTGTGGATTTCTTTCACGTATATTGCTTGGTATACGAATTTCGAATTTCTTCCATTTTTTTCGGTAAAAATCACCGGGATCTTTAAAAACTTTTCTCTCCTCAGTGGTTCCAATCTTTCTCCATGTCTCATATTCATTTCTGACAGCAAAGCAATGTTTCACCCGTGGCCACTAAGATTGCGCTTTGATTTATCAAATCCGGACCAGTAATCTAAATAAAATTCAGGTGGAAATGCCAACTATATATTCCTTTAAAATGTGTTGGGTCCGAATGTCCGAATCCAGAACACGCATCGCATATCAAGTGTTATTGCAGCTGAAGTCTTCTGTTCCTTAAGAAAATTGCTCCTCCTATCATTTCTCCACTTTGCATTGTCTTCCTGAAACATCAATCAACCGAGTCCCAGGGGATCTTTCCGAGGTAAGCTGCCTTCAAGCCGCCGTCGCCATATGAGGGGGTGGAAAACTGGAAAATTTAGTTAAAAAAAATTTTAATCGAATAAAAATTGTTGAATTTTTACTCGATATAATTAAACTAAAATTTAGTTTTAGGTGTTATAAATAAACAATATCGAAAACAAATTGAAAAAAGCTAAGGGAAAATCAAGTTTGGCAGGCATATGCAATGTGATAAATTGTTATTGTAAATCACGTTTCAATAGGTTCATTTATTTCTTCTTTATAACGCATAGTAAATTAGTTTAAAAAAATTTAAATATAAAAAATATCAAAATCAATCAAAAATTTAAAAAAATGAAGATAAACAAGAACTAGAAAGGCTTCTGCCGAAAATTGCCACCTGTTTGTGAATGAGCAGTGGAGTTTTTAGATTAGCACTATTATAATTATAGACTAGCATTAACCTCATATCATACACCTCTGTCGAAAAGAGGGGCTGGGCTGTGTCTGTCTTTTGAATGTTAATGTGCCTTGAATATTGCCAATTTTTCCTTTTATTTGCTGTGTTCTGGTTTTTCCATGCACTCCAATGCGAATTTTGACAACCGATCTAAATTCTTCGTACCCGCTTCGCGGTCACATTTGGAGACTTGGCTTTTTAACTCAATATCAATAAAGACCTCCTAAAGTTTACTGCAAATTCATTCTGGTTCATCTTTATTTCTTCTAGATTTATAATATGTGATAGCTGAGTGATGCATACCATCAAGTTAGTTCATTTTTTTTCTTTCTGTTTAGTCTACCGCATGCGGTAAATACAACTGATTCACGAACAAGGTGATCCGAGTAGAAAATAGAAAGATGCGGCTTTATACGGGGCTGTCAGGTGGTAAGGCTTCATTTAGGAGCGTCCGAAAGGCAGTGAGGAAGGGCCCGCCCCTGCTTCCACTGCAGTAAGGCACCACTTAAATAGCCAAATTGTACTTTTTTGACCGCGGAGCGGCCCGAAGAGCCGCTCCGCGGTCTATAGAGGTTACTAAACTTTTATCCTCATATATATATATATATATATATTGGGCTGGCGCGAACGGAGCTTTAGTGGAGTGTCAGCGCCCAGCCCCTCTTCTTCTCACCCAGGCTTCTTGAGTAGTTATTGCCAGCTCTTGAAACTGATAAGCGTTTTTCTCAACATTGCCTGCACCAATTGATGAGATTTTTGCAGCATTGGAAAGAACAACATCGAATTGTGGGGGGTACTCGCGAAAAATTAACAAAATATGGCTTCCTTTGCTTTGAAAATTTGCAAACAAAAGTGCCGCACGAACTCCTTCCCTTTCCTTCTTTCCCTTCTTCCCTTCCCTTCCCTTCTTCTTATCTGACTCCATGTACGGGCGTAGGTATTCATTTCATCCCCCATCCCCTCCCCTCGGGTCTTCAACTGCGCAGATTTGTGCATTAAAAATCGGCTAGTTCCTAGCTTAATCCATGTGACCCTGTGGTGTAGTGGTAACAGCGTTATTCTAAAATCTTCGCTGAGCCTATTGGATTTGAGATTTTTCATTTTATTAACAATTATTTTTTTACTAGCAAATATTTGGTTTTTGTTAATAATTATTGCTTGCTTTTTTAGAGTTTCTAGGAGAAGAAAGTAGATATTACAGAAACCATCTTTTATGCTGAAGAGTGCAAATGTAAATTTGAAAAATTAGCCTCATTTGCCTAATTAGCTGATATTGATGTAGGGAGGTGAAGATCGCTTCAAGGCGTGCTGCGACATGACTGGTGGAGGATTCACTTACCTTATGCGGTTCATTATTTTATCATTTGCTTCTTTATACATGCCTACTGCATAGCCAAAAAATCCACGAAAGTCTTTTTTAAACCTATTACTTCAATTTTCACTATCACATTTTACAAAAACGGACCTTACTACTAATTTTTCTACATGCAGATTAGAAAGCTTAGTCCACTCAATGAAACGAGTAATAATGAGGTAAATTGATCAAAAAATAATGAACAATGGAAGCAGATGGTTGATAAATTAAAAGAGGGTGTCTGTAAGGATCGAGAAAAAAGTTTACTCGGATTTTTGAAAGTTGGCCTCAATCGATGGGCAATACAGTAGGATACTTGGCCCTGAAAACTTAGTATTAGAGATAAGGCTATTATTGTTAAATAAGGTCCAAAAATGGCTAATAATCCAGATTTTTGACATAAACTTTATCAAATAGGCATAGCTTGGGCTAGGAGCTACCAAACTCAAAAGCAATCATAGGGCAAAATTCGGACTTGCTCTCAAATCTGGGTCTTTTTAGAAGCAAAAATTTGAAGTGACCAGTGATTTTTCTGCATAGGTACCTGCCATAGGGCTAGAGTGACTTAGCCTTAAAAGGAATTTGGCTCAAAATGAAATCCTGAAGAATAGGAAGTTTTTTAGTGCAAAAATTGAGTAGCATCCAAATCGTCCTATGTTATAACATATCTGGTACCATTGGCAAGCCAAAAGTGGGTCTCTTTTTCTCCAAAATTTGCAATTGACTCGAGTAAAAAGTAAAGGAAATACATTTTATACTAGTGGAATCTGCTGCTTGGACAGTTGCATTTTGTTTTTGGCGCGCAGTTCAGTGTCTCTTTCCATGCGCGCCCCTAAAAACAAAATGCAGATGACGCAGCAGATTTCCACTGAGTATAAAAGTATTTCCTTTACTTTTTACTCTTAGTCAATTGCAAATTTTGGAGAAAAGAGACCCACTTTTGGCTTGCCAATGGTACCAGATATTTCTTCCACTTTTAATATATCCACTTTTAATATAGTAGTAAAATTTATAAACACATATTTTATAATGTTGGTTACATATTTAACTAATTAATATTTTATTGGATAAATAAATAAAAAAAAAAACTTTTACAAAAAAATTTTTCAGTTTAATTGGGAAATTCAATGTGAATATATTGGCAAACATGGAAAATTTTTGAGAAATTTTTTTAGATTATGTTTATGGAGTGTCGATTATTGGGAAAAAGAGCTTTACATTAGGCCTTCCGATGATACCAGTTGTTTTCTCAATTTTAAACAGACAAAAAATACAAAAATACTTGAGATCATTCGAACCTGCCAGGTTCACTCATCTGACCAATCGCATTCACCACTACACCACTGAGGCATATGCCACCTTAGCCCAACTTCCCAACTTTAGATTTATCAATAACTGACTAGATGATGAAGCCCACCCCACCCGCCCCTCCCCCTATCGTTATTATAGATGCGGGGAGGAGAAGAAGGAGAAGGAGGAGGAGTTCGGACAAATGGTTTTTTGCATTTTTCACCCTAAAATCAAACGTTTTCCGAAAAACTCAAAAGATAAACTATAGTCAACTCGATGTTGCTCTTTCCAATGGTGAAAAAATTAGAGCGATTGCAGCCTCTTCTAGTGACGAGCAGCAGCCTTATCAAATTTAAGATCTAGCAATAACCCTCAAAACATACACCTGGGTCGAAAAGAGGGGCTGGGCGCTGACGGTTCGCTTTGCTCCCTCGCGCCAGCCCAATATGGCTGTGTCTAGATATCATCTAATTTTGACTGATGAATTTGGATTGTGATCACCAATATGGGCAAATTAAAGGTACTCCTAGGTCCAAAATTGGTGGAAAATCCAGAATCCGGCGTAAAAAGGGTGAAGTTTGACTTAAAATTTGGAGAAAATGATAAAAATTTGCAAAATAACAATCAGTTTTGGTCAATTTTTGGTTTACATCTTTGTAACGGCCATCCAAATCATGCCACTATAGACGGATGACACATAAACACGTTGCCCAATCGTTCAGAAACAGGAGAGCTTGTAAATTTTTGAATTTGGTAGCTCCTAGCCCAAGCTATGCCTATTTGAAAAAGTTTATGTCAAAAATCGGATTTTTGGGCCATTTTTGGACCTTATTTACAATAATTGCCATATCTCTAATACTAAGCTGAAATTTTGAAAACGGTTTTCAGGGCCAAGTATCCCACTATATTGTCCATTGATTGAGGCCAACTTTCAAAAATCCGAGTAAAAGTTGTTTGTTGAGTTTCTTGATCCTTACAGACAACCCCTCTTAAGGCGCTTCAATGGAAGCCTGAGCTTCAATCGGGATGTGGTGGATTATGAGACGGGGTTCGGAGTGATGGCGGACAAGAATGAGTTCTGGATGGGCCTGCATCGCATCTCCCGCCTCACCATGCAGTGCGGCCTTTCCCATGCCCGCTTCAACGTCAAGTTCTGCGACAGCAGCAAGGAGCCCTCCTACAAGGACTACGGCATCTTCAAGGTACTTTTTGCCAGGGCTCTAGCAGCCCTCAAAATTTCCAACCGCTTCTTGAGGCCGGAGGAGGATACAGAAGTTGGATGTTGCAGGTGCGGATGGATGGCGGGGCCTACAATACAAACTGGCGCCTGCTGGTGGAGCGTCCCTCAGGGCCGGCCTTCGACGGCCTAGTGCTGGACGATCCCATTCACACCCCCCACAACATACACTTCTCCGGCCGCGTCTGGGACCGCGACGCAGCCTCCGGCAACTGCGCCACCTACTTTGGCCATGGGTGCACACCCACGCCTCTCCATCCTTTCCTGGGCCCCTACGGCCAACCAAATGGGGCGAGTTTTGGACTCAGACAGTGAGTGGGAAGTTTTTTTGAATGCCTAAAATGCCTGCTTGCGGAAGAAAAGCTTCTGCCTAAGACCTGGTTTTTGGTAGGAATACGGAAATTACAAAAGGACATAGATTTAAAAGTTCATCAAAATCCGGGTTGTGCAATTTTTTTACGTTTGGCCTTTAAATTTCTATATAGCTCTGTCCAATGTATTTGAAGCAGGGAAGAAAAGGGAAGAAAAGGTGTTTGCTTGAGGGGCGGATGGTGGTACCGCAAGTGCGGCTACTCCTGGCCCACGGCCATCTACAATTGCCCACAGAACGCAGCCTTGAAGTGCGGCAGCCACGGCATGAGCTGGCGCAATGCCAAGGAATGCCACTTCCTTTCCGCCATGGACATCAAGATACGCCCTTCCCCCTTTGAAGCCTGATTACCTCCCACGATTCATGATACTTTCAATTCAAGGCCCCTTCCAACCTATTACCATTCCATCCATGCATCAAAAAAGGCATCAGCATTGGCTTTCTGTCAGCACAGCAAGTCAAAAGACAAGTGAAAAAGCTTTGACACAGTCGCAGAAGTATTAGGATGCAAACGCGGGCACTGTTCAATATGACTTTTCTTTCTCAATACTGTGTTCACAGACGAATCAATTTCTCCGAATGGCTTAGGGTTTTCGTCTTCTAGCAGCCGGATTAGGCTTAAGCTGAATTGAACTGTTTAGGAAGCCTGCCACTGCCATGTCCGTGCATTTGGATTGCTATGCTATATGGGACCAGGGGAGCCTATGCATTCCCAGGCAAGGACACGGACACGTCTGTTCAAGGCTCCCGAAAGCACAGCCGTGGGTAGCAGCTCTGATTGAATGGCCAATTAGACTCCCAGCGCATCCTATCCAAGCTATCCCCAATCCGGCGGTCCCAGCTCAGTCGCATGGCCCTTCATCTCGTCGCCTTGTTGGGGCTCTTCCTCTACGCGGCTTCAGCTGAAAGAGGTTGCTTTGTTGAAAGCTCTAGCTTCAAGGCCATCTCCCCGTAGGCGTTTTGAGGATTGCGATTGTTGGGTATTTTATACTATATGTTCATTTTGGCTGGGGTACCAAATCTGGATAGGTATACTAACTTTATCCAAGGCTTAGGCTTAGTCAATAGAAAGTGTAAACTGGCAACTGCGTATGCTTCGCTTGCGAAGCCTTAAAGCTGGACTCAAACATGA